>JBAJNP010001378.1:0-35780 GCA_036877545.1 Yasuhikotakia modesta | reverse complement strand
AGAAAACAGAAATAAGAAAATAGCTGCTTTAAAGAATATTGTAAATTCAGCTTTACAATAGCTAATGTTTCAGTAAGAATTACAACAGTTTACATGTTAATTCCCGCCAGGTAAAGTTAGATGTCAGCTTATTACTGGGTGTTTGGTACATCGGTACTGAAACACAATTTGTTTTTATTAGGGGGTAACGATTTATAGTATTTACATTTGTTTGTTGCTGTATTGACTGTATTCACTTTAAATAGGACAGTTGTGTTCTAAAGTCTTAATTTGGTTACACATGCCTGCAAGTATTTAGTTCAGTCACTCAATTCCCAGAACAATATTGATGTTATTATTATCAAACTTGTAGCGTGTGTGTGTGTGAGAGAGAGAGCGTGTGTGTGTGTGTGAGAGAGAGAGCGTGTGTGTGTGTGAGAGAGAGAGCGTGTGTGTGTGTGTGTGTGAGAGAGAGAGCGTGTGTGTGTGTGTGTGAGAGAGAGAGCGTGTGTGTGTGTGAGAGAGAGCGTGTGTGTGTGTGTGAGAGAGAGAGGGCGTGTGTGTGTGTGTGTGAGAGAGAGAGCGCATGCGTGTGTGTGAGCGTGTGTGTGAGAGCGTGTGTGTGTGTGTGTGTGTGTGGTAGGCTACCTATGCATACTTAAACTAAAATGGCTAGCAGAAAACCATCCCACTGACCAGAACAATCTGTTTTGACTGAACCTGTTCCCTTAAAAATGATTATTTGTAAAGGGTGTTATCAGTTATGAAAAACTAACAGGATCGATTGCCTGCCCAGAGGGGAGGACTGAGCGCTACAGAGATGAATGAGTTTTAGCATTGCCTCACTGAAAGAGAATATTTTGGCCCTTTAATGTCATTTTGTTGGCAACCATTTAATACAGTGTTGCAATGTTTATGGAATGAGGTGAGACAAGACATCACATTTACATTGAATGTTTCCAGCTATATCCAAGTTTAAAAATATCATGTTAGACTTACACGAATGATAAATTACCCCATCTGTTTATTACGGTGGAGAGGTACGATTTTAGAGAGGGTAGCAATAGCACTCTAGCTTTGAAACCATAAGATAACAAAACAAAGAATTCTGGAAAAATGTATCTGTTTAAACTTCCTGTCTTTCCCTCTCTCAGCTATGCGGTGACCGTTCAGGAATCGTACGCCCATCCCTTCGACCAAATCTACTACACCAGGTGCACCGACATCCTCAACTGGTTTAAATGCACCAGACACAGGTGAGCGTCACACTGACCTTTGACCTACTGTACTTTCCATTCATGTCCATGGAAACAAGCGGCACCTTCCCACGAGGCACATAAAAATCAAGGTGTCGGAAGAATTGCTGACGTGCGAGTGTCTTTATTACCGAGTGTTAATGTTAGCGGCCGTGATTGTCGTGGTCAGTGCTGATGAAAATGGCCGTTTGACTGTCATCAGACATTATATTGGTTTTAATTGCTGCATTAAAGACTTTATCGTCAGTGGCCGGTGAGTCACAAACGCTGAATCCAGCATTCAGAGGGAAAACGTCCTTCATCGAAACTTTTCCTTAACTCATTTCAATTTTGTTTATTTCTCTGTCTCTTTAACATGCAGATCTGGGTTGTAAACGCAGAAAGCAGAGCTAATGTTAGCCAGCTGCATGTGACAATGTCCTTGTGGACGTCACCTGTCATGCTACTGCTGTTCTAACCTTTATGTCTGTGTTTTTACCCCAGAACCAGCTACAAGACGGCGTACCGGCGCGGAGTGAGAACCATGTACCGCCGGCGCTCGCAGTGTTGCCCCGGTTACTTCGAAAGTGGAGACTTGTGCGTCCGTGAGTGTCTTTCAAATACCGCTCATTTTCTCCTAAATCAGCCCAGTTTTTTTGCAGGTGGTTATGAGCACAATAAAAGCATTCATCTGCTTGAGCGATGTCCTCTTAAGCCTTGAACCACACACATCTTTTCCTCTGAAGGCATTTATCAAAATGTCAGCCATCTTTGAGGCGTTTTTGCAGCTGCATTTATGTGGCATAATTTTTGTTATATTACTGTTAGTGCTCATATATTTAATTTTAACACTGTCAGTTCATTTTTAACACTGTTAATAGAATTCAGTTATCACTCATTTCAAGAACAAAAACTTTGAGTGATTCACTGCAGATTCATTGTTGTAATTCTTCCCTTAACAGAGATAATAAATAATTATTAAATAATAATAATGCACTAATAAATAATAACTTTCACTCGCTGGGCTCTGAATGATAGATTATCTGAACATTTTATGAGAAGTAAATATTTAGCTATTTTACTGCTGTACCTCATTGTATTTTCATCAAGATTATTGTGCGATTTACTTCAATAAGGGTTTCTGCAATATTGTGTTTTCACACTGCTTTTATTTGTAAATGCTTGTGACTTTTATTGTAAAGTTTAAGGCTTGTTAGGCCAATCAGCGAAATTATAAACACAAGCAAAAGTTTGCCTTTATCAGTAATACATTTTTTGAGCCTTATTCTGTTTCATAGTTCTGTGTGTTGATGAATCTGTACTGTGAATATAAATTTGATAACCATCAAGGGCTAAACTTTGTCTTCGTGGCTATCGTAGCATTTTTATAGGAGGTTTTAACGTACCAACAAAATGACATTTTGACTTTAGGAAAATTAAAGGCACAGATATGAAGAGTCGTTTTGTGAATTGTTTAGAAAGATAACAGTCTTAGGAGCAGAAATGAAGCTTTTTTTTCATACATTTTTACTTCTTCTCGTTCTCCGATGACTTGAGAACCCGAGAATGTCTCTGTTATGTAATTATGGTCAGCAGCTGATGCACAAAGGCTTTTATGGTTCATTCTGGAAACGTTTCGAGCAAACCTTACAATGCACTGGAACAATTTTGAGAACGATGCAGCTTTAGAAACGACCGACTCCCTGGGCAGTACACTTTGTACAGAAGCAGAACCTGATTGAGACATTCTGCAGTATTTATACCCCTCATGTTCCTTTTGTCCCGTTTCATGGACTCTGTAACAAACGGGTCTGTGGGACTGGTGCTGTGAGAACTCAAGTACAGTTTATTTGACAATGTGGACCAAAATGATTAACCAGAAGAGTAAGATCTGACTGAAACTGACAGGACAGGCTCAAAATCTGGGCTCAAGTTGGGATTTTGTTTTGAAAGCCATTGATTTCAGATGAGGCCTCTGTTTCTTCTTTAAAGGGATAGTTCACTTAAAACAACAAAACGTTTCTGTCATTTATTCTCTCTGTCACACCAACTATATGACTTCTGTGGAAAACAAGAGGTTTGCTTAACTTTGCAAAACATTTGAGTAATGTTTATACTGCAATTGTGTTCAAACAATAGTAAGAAATGAAGATTGTTTTTAGTTGTTAGAAGTATCTTCCTGCTCAACTTTTCACCATTTTTCCAAGTTTTTTCTCTTGTTTTCCACATGAAAAAGCCGCAGTCTGGGTTACTGGGTGAGCAAATGACAGAATGTTTATTTTTGGGTCGTAATAAATATGAGATATAAGACCCAAATGAAACCCAAATGAAACTCACAAGCACCAATAACACAATCCTCCAGTGTTGGTTATTGTGTAGGCCAGACTCATTATCCTTTAATGTGCTTTAATCATGAGTGAGTGAAAGCTTTCAGTCCGTTCAGACCCTTGATTCGCATGCTTCAGTGGTTGTTTGACAATATGCAAAAATCTCAGCTTGAAATAACCTCACGCAGGACAGCGGCAGGGCGATGAGGTGAACGATAAAAACCAACACACGTAGCATAACGGCAAATTGAATTTGATGCCCTCACGGCTACTCGGTGTTATTAACAAGAGGTGGGATGAGTTCTCTGATGGATGTCTGTTGGGCGGACGGCGTTTTCTGCATGGGATTAACTAGCTAGTTTGCTAAAAAACGCATAAGACGCGATGAAGCCTGCGGTCGCCTGCATCATATTTTCATGCTCCGCGTGTGTGAGGTTATGATTAAAAAAAAGCAAATCCGCCCCGGCTCTATGTCCACTTTTAAAGCATTCTGAAGTTAATAAGCATTTTGTCATGTAATGTTTCAGCCTGTGCATTTTAATTGGACCTCCATGAAAATGGAGAAATTAACAGCCTGCATTAAGCCCTGATATGGGTGTCTATGATATCTAACTCTGCAGGAATCATAAAACTCACTTCAACAATATGAAGAAATGAACCACAAACGGTGCAGACRACCGGATGGCTGATTACAAACCTGCAATGCTGTTTTATGAAGTCATACTAATTCATAATTGATTTCATTGTACTGTAATTTCATTGTATCAAAGAGAATTTCATGTTATTGTAGTACGAGACACTTAAAGCTAGCAGTTGTATTGCCACTGCTATGTCAAGGACTGTAGAGGCATTATAAAGCCTTTGTGTTCAGATTGTCTTAGATTTTAAAGCTTATTTTACATATGACATCAAAAGCTCATTTTATGATTCAAGGAAGTAACTTTAATTTTCATACTGTGTCATGATAGCAGCTAATAATGTGTCAAAACCAAATTAAAGCTGCATAAAAATCAGTTATTGATAAAGTTGATGACAGATGAGTCCATGTCTGAGTCCTGTGGACGGTTTGTAGCGGTTGTGTGAAATTAAAACTTGTCCTGCATGTTTAGAAAATAAGTTTAATGGAGTTTTACGTTACAAACAGATGGCAGTAGAGAGGCAAAGGTTACAGATTGTAGCTTTAACATTTGCACAATGTTTTTCAAACACCGTAAAGGCATAACAGATAAAGGGATGAATTTACTAGGGTTGTGTCACATTAGTCATGTTTCTGTTTGCTAAAACCTGTGTTCCATTCACAAAACAACTAGCAAGGTAGTTTAACCAGCGCACATTTTGTTGCCAATCTGGGTTTAGAACCAGCCTGTGAAAATGCACCATGCGCCACAGATTATTTTGGCTGCGTTTGTGCTGTTACTCGATTTGCATGAATCGTTCAGTGAATCAGGTGTGAAAACGGCCAGTAATTAATTATTCTCTTGTGGCTCCCCAAAATGTTTAATTCTCCCAAAATTTCAAAACCTAACAATAAGATCCTCAATAAAGGAAAGAGACAGAGCGCAAACCTTCATTTGTAAACCAACAGCTCATTCACCAGATGTTGTATTTTTACAGTGACTAAAGAAGGAGGTTTCAACAATGACGTTCAATAACGAGAGTTTGTTACGGCTGCATGAGTCTGTCGATGGGAGCGATGATCATGTTTTTGTCCTTATAGACTGGGAAGGTGTCCAGCTCTCTCTGTATCCTGAAGGCAGTGCTAACAGGCATGGGATTAGCTGCAGCTGGGATAGGGATCAGATTTGACATTGTCCGCCGTCCGAGCGGCTATAATCAGTCTGTATGACTCTAATCAATAATATTCCCATTACCACACAATAGCAGCAACAATTTCCTGTTAGCAGTAATGAAACCTGCCATCTGTGGAGAAGATGGTGAGCATCATCTGTCTCCGCTGTGACCTCGGCCAGCATGTTGTGTTTATTGTTTCTCCACCGTTGACTGTTTTAAGGCAGTAGGAACATGTTTGCATTTATGCAGATAATGTTTAGACAGTTGAGTGAAATCTGTTCCTCCTGTCAGAGTGTTTCTCTATATTACCACTTAATTTAGCTTTCCATAGTGGCTGATACATTTTAGAACGTGTGTGTGTGTGTGTGTGTTTGTGTGTGTGTGTGCAAGAAGACAAAAACGGGTTATAAAAACACACACTGTATGTTACTGTACAGGCTCAAACCTGTACCTCCTGCATGAGCACAACAGCTTAATGCCTCTGAAGCACGGGTGCTAACCACTACACCATGGCTCTGTTAATTGCACTACACAACACTAATAGCAACTGAACATAATTCAGTTTTTCTTTATCCTTAATACATAGATTTAGTTTGGCAGTTGTTTGTGACCTAATAGCAGGAAACTAAATAAGACGCTTCTGAGAGAGTGAATGGCTTATATTGTGATGTGAGTTTCTGCAGGTAGTTTTTGTTTGCTAGCTTTGCTCTTCTGAATAATCCTCCTGTTTTCCCGACAGGATAAAGAGCTTTTGTAGGACTAGCTACGTTCACATAGAGACGAGAGGAAATTAAAGCCATTTTTATTGCATATATGTTGATCTTTGCTTTTCATCTTTTATGTGTGTCTTTTATAAACTGTTTTTGCACTATAATCATTCTCTCAGGTACAGTATTAGCCATTTTATAAATTGTTAATGTTTCAGAGACGCTGTGGTCCAGTATAGCTTAGCTGCTTAAAGATGGTGTGAGTTTTCTCTCATTCCCATAGTGGTCAATTGCATATAATGTTTATTTTTGGTATGTGACCAAACCATGTGATTTGAGTGATTATTTAAGCTGGTTGTGCCAGAACTGTAAACTTGAAACAGTTTTAGAGCAGAGTCTGGTTTGCCTTTAAAAATGCAATTACTGAGAGAAACTGAGTATTATACTGAGTACTGAGAGGAAATGTTTTATTTTGCAGAAGGAAAACGCACACAGAGGCAGTTCACTTCATGGTATCCAGTCAGAAGAGTCTCTGGTATTTAGTTGTGCAGTTTTAATGAAGATACGAACACGCTGTGATGCTGTAATGTAGTCCCACGCACCGGTCTGAAACATCTCACTGTAGACTGTAGAATTAATGACGGATTTGATGATTAAATCTTCCATTTGTCTCCAAATCCTTTTTTTTGTTACATACTGGGATTTAAGAAATGGAAAAACCTTTGGGAATTTAATTTGATTGACTGACCGATTGTCAAAATGCATGTTTAACTCGCAGCCGGATGAATCTTCTATGTAATGGTGCAAAACAATTACAATTAGCCTCATTGTTACATGGTAAGATAATGTCACCGGGTAATGAGTTAGATTAGCCTTTTATCAGAATGAAAGGCATCGTTTTTCATCAGCGCCTGCAGACATGGAGTTTTTGTGTGGAAGAAGGAAGATTTGTTGAATTTTAATTAAAATGCAAGACCCATTTTTTCAAGTATTACAGACACACACGTCAATTCAGCTCTCGGGAGAAGGTGTTTTATCCTCTCACCTACATTACCTAAATTAATTTTAATTTGTCAAAAGATGTGACATTAGCATTTTCTCTCTGTTGTCTGATCAGAAATCGCTGATTGTAACAAAAATCAATTATTTCATCATTGAGGTTTCTTTGACCTTGCTTCTGTGTGCCGCTGAGCTACATTGATTTCCAGAAGTTGACTTGACGTCTTTGTCAGCAGAAAGCACTAAGAGTTTGTCGTTTTAAAAGAGGGAGAAGAACTGGCACGTTCGAATATCAGTTTCCCAGTTCTGTGAAAATCCATACTGCGTTATGCGCTAGTGGCAGGTTTAGCATTTTCCGTGTGTGGAGCGTTTCTGCAGTTAGCAGCGTCCTTTGGGTATTTGGGATTCTCCGGCCGTTCTGTCCCCTCCTGTGCTTCCGGCTGACGATGAGGAGCCGGTCGAAGGCTGAATGAGTGATAATCTATAGCCACGCTGGACCTGCTGCAGTCAGCTTCAGCAAGTGCCAGAATCAAAATAAACAGGCACATTAATCCATTCATACCAGCCTGATTCATCTGTGCACACAAACACGATGATATTAACATTCGTTTTGCACCTCAGTCATCACCCGACCAAGGCGGCGATGTGCTTTATACGACATTTACTTTATAAACTTTACGTTATATTCTATCCGATATAAATGCATAAAAACCTTCTTCTGTTATTTTAAAAGATTGACGCATCAGGAATTAATCTGCAAGTAAAAATATGTATTGAAAAACAACAAATTATCATATGCAAAACATATTGTGTATGCGGCTCAACTTATTTTATCAAAATAAGCCGCGGCGGCGGCGGTGTTGACATTTAAGATTTGTGTCATAATTTAAACGTGAAACTATTGAAAAATAGTTTCTTACTGAGAGGGTTTTGTTTTAAAGGCACACAGAGGATTGGGAAAGAAAATCAATTTGTTAGTTTTCTCTGAATGTATTTATTCAGATTAACACCGTACTGATACAAAAAACACTGTAGAAGTTTATTAACAAACTTCACATCTGTGTATCACCGACTTTTCTCATGGTTGCCATATTGAATCATAATATAAAAGCTACATGGACAAAATAAATGCTGGACATCATTTTGTGTTTATCAATATTCCTTCAACAAAATGGATGACCAGCATTTTTATTAACTGTGGGCTGATAGAAACAACCTTAACATATTTCATGGTCAAAGATAAGCCACTTTTTTTCCCAACCCTCATGTAGAAGTTAAAAGTGTGCTATCGCCCCATCGCTGGAGTAACCGCTGATTCCAATCAAAGAAGATTGTTCCCGAAGAGTCTTGGGGTCCAACTGTTTTCTGCCTCAGATAAGAGGCCATCACTTGAAACCCTGCTGGCCAGGTGACCTTCACTCGAGTATTTTTCGTGCCTTACGCCTGTATATTGTCTCTTCATCTTTCTCTCCCATGTTCAGTCCAGCTAAATTAAACGAAGGCTAGCATGAACACCTCGTGGGTCATTTTTACATAAAAATCTGACTTGTGATATGTCTTGTGATATAATCTGATATGTGCTCATATGCTAATGCTATAGACGGTCAATTCGATGCTGTGTTGTTCAATAGGAATGATTAGGAAAGCCGTACGCTTTCATAAACGGTGCAGGGGAAGGTCAACGCTTTGGCAGAGTGCAGGCTGATCAAATTTAGAGGGATTTACAGCTTGTTTTCTTGCGGCTGCTTACATCGGCTGGTTTTACACAGAACAACCGGTTCATGTGATAAACTGAGATGTTGACCAAGGACTCAATCTCTTAGGAAATCGTTTAGTGTTGGGTGTGCGGTCGGCGCGAGCGTTTTCAAAGGAACAGCGGTAAGAAGGGCTTTGCTCTGTTCAGCAGCTGTGATGGGGGGCACAGGTGACAGTCGTCTTTGGAAAGTGGCCAGTCTGGCTATTATTGGTGATATCAGCACATCAGCAGACTTGTGGCGGTTAAATTACGCCTTGCGGGAGACTCAGACATACGAGGTCTGCGCAGCGCCCTGATCTAATTCGCATTCCTTTTTGATGCAAGATCAAACCTCTTATTTAGATTTGGTAATGATGTCGCTGTATCGCAAACCTTTATCATTGTCTGCAAAGCGTATTAATAGAACATTTTGTCCGCCTTTATCATATTAAAAGCTCTTTTTTTGTCTCTCTCAATCTCTCTCCCCCTTACTCCCTGACTCTTTCTCTCTCTTTCTCCTCTCTCTGTCTTTTTCTGTCCCTCACAATTTTACACAAACGCACACACACACCCTTTCTCTCTCTCTCTCTCTCTCTATCTCTCTCTCACTCACACACACACACACACTTTTTTTACTCTCTCTCTCTCTCTCTCTCTCTCTCTCTCTCACACACACACTCACACACACACACACACTTTTTTTACTCTCTCTCTGTCTCTCTCTCTCACACACACTCTTTCTGTGTGTCTTTCTGTTACCTTCTCTCACTTTCCGCCTTTACTCCCCCTCTCTCTCTCTCTCTCTCTCTCTCTCTCTCTCCAGCGCGGTGTACTGAAGAGTGTGCTCATGGCCGTTGTGTGTCTCCGGATACGTGTCAGTGTGAGCCGGGCTGGGGAGGACTGGACTGCTCCAGTGGTGAGTTCACACTCTCATTAACTCTGAGAGCACAGTTCACTTCATTAAGGTTTTCTCACTTTCACATAGTTAATGGCTGCACCAGTCCCCAGACACCACTGTATGGTTGCTGTTTCTCACTTACTGCCCCCCCCCTCTCTCTCTCTGTAAAGTAAATTCATGTAAAGCTGAAAATCATGGAGGACAGATTTTAAATTGTGCAGTTGCAATTTCAGAGAGGCTAGTTATATTTGCAGAGCACTCTGAACAGAGCGTGGGGTCTTATGTTTTTAAAACTAGCATGCTATATATATATATATATATATAAATTGTCTAGCCTGCCTTTAACCTTTTGTGGCTAAATTTGGAGAGGTGACTACAAGTCAAACTTTTTGATCAGATATTTCTTCAGTTAATTGACTAATTCATTGTCTTTAAATCGTTGCTGTCCTTCACGTCACATATAACGTATAAATGATACGTTAGATTTAAAGAAACTTCGTGAATCACTGAACAGCACAAACATGTCAAACGGCGTGACAGTGGCCGCATGAAACTACATTTTTTTGACCTTCTGTGAAGTTTAAAGTGCTTTGTAGGAAAGTGTGTGTTTGCTTCAGATAACCTGTTATGTACCTTTCTCACTGCAGCTTGTTCTGTGCTCTGCTGTTTCTCAAAGTGTGTTTTTAAGGGCAATAATTTGTTCTAGAAACAGCCTTCACAGAGGTTTGGCAACCTATAAACTCTTGACATATCTATAATGAAATGTTATTGTTATCATGATCAGTTTTACTGATTTCATTGATAAGCTGTTTGAAGTGCTTCTAAATACAAAGCTGTTCAGGGTGATGGATGGATAGATGGTGGATAGATGGATGGATAGATGGATGGATGGATGGATGGACACATGGGGTGTATTTTTGGATTGATGAATGCTAACAATTTTAGGTTGTAAGAACGTACGCACAGCTGTATTTTAGACATGAAACGATTTCTGATTGGCTGCAGGCATATTGTGTTGTAGTCTCACGTTCATTGTAGACAGATAAATGACTTGTTGTTGAAACCTGACATGTCACGTCTGGTAAGGACATGGTCTTTTCCGTCCAGCGTTAGTCAGTGATGTAAAGCCCTTGTCAGTAAACATGACATCAGACATGATGATGTTCCGATTCAAGACGCATGTTTTGACCCGGTTTGTTGCAGTTTTTGCTGGTGTGGTTTGGTTGTGGTTCATTGGTTGCCACATATTTACAAGTGAATGACGGTTGCAGATGTGTGTGTATGGGTTCTTATTAACAAAGGAGCCATTTCATGATTACCAACAGTCTGTAAATCACCAGCTTTGTGAGGAACGACTCTGGTGGAGGAGGTGCCACGGTGGAGGAGGTGCCACCATAGACGCTGTTAATGACCCTCAATGTTTTCCTAGAACATGATCCACTTGGAGGCCTAACAAGGTTCCTCAGAGGGGAGCAGAGGAGCGGAACCTTCATGGACCACCAGATTTCTCTGGCTGAAGATGGTACCAGGTGCTGTTCTTATTAAAACAGGCCTGGTGATTGAGACAGAAGCATTATTCATAACTTTATATTTCCATACCGGGCGTTAAGCCAGGCTTTCTCATTTATGAGCTTTCATCTGTAGAAATGAGGAATGAGAGCCAATTTTGAAATTAAATCTGACCTCTTTTTTCTACTTGTACATAAATGGTGCATCTTTTTTTATTTTTTGCCATTGATGGTAAATTTTACTCTCTCTCTTTGTCTTTCTCTCCCTCCCTCTCTCTCTCTCTCTCTCTCACTTTCTCTCTCACTTTCGCTCTCTCTCTCTCTCTGTCTTTCTCTCCCTCTCTCTGCCTGTGTCTCTAACTCTCTCACACTCTCTCTCTATCTTACTCTCCCTCTCTTTGCTTATGTCTCTATCTATCTTTCCCTCTCTTTCTCTCTCTCGTATGGATCAGTGTTGGGCATCTCTGTTGGCCCGTGGATGGATTCTGTCACCACTTTGAATCCTGCGAGCTAACAGAGAGAAATAGTCATAGATCGTTAATTGCAGTCAGAGCTTATGGGTCACTGAGTGAGATGTTTGTGGCTGGAGTCAGTGAGGAGGTATGAGAGGAAGAGCAGAATAAACAAGTTACAGGATAATGCTAAGCAAAGGGATGATATGGTGATGAAAAGCAGAGCTGCTTCTGGTGGAGCGATGGGTTCTGGAGCCGCATCAAAGGGGCTGGCCGGCGGTACCGGAGCGCCCACCAGGAGCCCTCTATTTGGGTCAGAAATGAAAACTAAAAGGTGGAGCTTAGATGAGGCAGGATGAGGGGATAAAAAAGAAGTGAAATGGAGGGATGCGAGGGAGGGGGTGAATATAAAGGACCTGTCATTTCATTCCTGCTGAGGTCAATCTGCCGTTGCCAAAAGACAATGTAGTCGTCACATCCGTCACGCTGCAAAGACGAGATGTAACCTTGGAGCATCCTGGAGTCTTCAGGTGCTGAAAGTCTCTTCAAGGTCACTGGAGATATAAAGGCTTTTGCGCTAATCTAAATGAAACTCTTAGCATTACTGTCACATTGTGCATTAACTCTTCCTCACGCACCCTGTTTAAGATTCCTGGTTTTCAGAGATTCATTCTTTTTGATAATTTGTTCAAAGCTTGAGAAATTTTGGAGAGACCCGAGGAGCAAACAGAATGAGTTTCCTGAGAAGTTTCTCCAGAGCGTATCTGCAAATTTCTGCATTCGATATTGATCAGTCCTGGATGCTGAAGATGGATGTTGTGTAACAGATTTGTGTTTGTTTAATGTATCAGGAGCTGTGAGCTTCTCTCCTGGATCTCTCAGTTCTTCAGCTCATCATCCACCAGAGACACTCTGTTCACAGGTTGTTTTCTCACTCGAGAGGTTTGAAGTTCAGGATCCATATGTCAGATGTTTCTTCTAAAAATCTTTGGAAGTTAAAAAGAAATCTAAATGAGACAGTTGTTGACGGTGAAGATTATAGAGTAAGCTTTGATATTATTATGAACAGCGCAGCAAATCTGAGCCTGATTTGAGACATTGCTATGATAGCTTCTAAAATTGTAGATAAACATGTGATTGCTAAGATATGTTTTTTGGGGGTATGCACATTTTTATACAATGTGAGACATAAGCAAACATCTGTTTTTGCTTTCTGTAACTTAGTGCAAAAGGAGAGAGCTGAGATTTGTGTTTCCAAATGGTTTTAAGAAGATCTAACACATCATTTGTCTTTTCTGAGTCTTTTATTTGCCTCAGTCTTTAAGAACTGCTCTCGAGAACAAGATGAGCACAGGTGAGACAAAGACGCTGCCCCCTTCTGCAGAGCTTGAGTAAGCACTGATCTCATTGTTTCTAACTTTTAATAATTGTCAATCATGTTCCCATCCAGGTTTTAATACAGCTGCATGTGGATGAATGCTTTTAAGCAAAGTCAATAATTCTCCAGACTGAAAGTGTACACCGTTTCATTTTATTCGTTTATATCATTCGTTTAGCGGTAATGAGATTCTCTGTCAAGTTACAGAAGTATTTGTGATCTACGGTGGCACACGTTTCCATTTAAATTGCAGGATGTTATTGTCAAATTCTACGTCTGCTTGATTGCCATGGCAACAAACAGCAGAATCCACTGGCATTAGAAAAGAAAGGTGATTTCATCTGAGGTAAAAGAGATATTAGCATGACAGATCATGTCCGATCTGCGTCTGCGCAGACGATAAGCGACAGTCATTATTTTGAATGTTTCTGTTGCTCTGCTTATCTTCTTTTACAGACACGCCGCTATTCAAATGATTCATTTCCGATGGGAAAATAAGCGATATGATGTCGTCTCCGTTTGGACGAGAGCGATCACGAGGAGGGTTTTGCAACTAATGACTTCTAATAGCAGTTGTCTTGGGAAGAGTTTAGGAGCCAGTTTTTCCGTGTGTGAAACGAGCATTTGTGGGGAGAAGAAATGTAATGCGAGGGGTCGCCAGGGGTCCCGAGACTCACCTGTTTGCGATGCCTCATTTATCAACAGAGGGCCTCAAACAGATGGTGGCATTCCAGAACTGCGAGGTTGGTGACATGATGCGCTGTCAGAGAGTGAGCGAGAGAAAGAGAGAGGAACTTACACATACCTGAACTGAACTTTGAGTTGAACTGAATTAAAGGAGACGGATAGCTGGTGCGATTAGGGTGAGGGAAAAAAAGGCGAGAGAATTTACATAGAAGGAACAAACACCCCAGATACGGACGTGTCGTCCACGGTGTTCAAGAGAGGTTGAGGAGAGAAAGTTAGTAGGATGCTAAGGAAGGACACGCACTCTTTCACTCTCCTCTGTCATCTACAAAGCAGTTAAATAAATCATTCTCTCATTCCCTCTCTCCCCTCTTTGCCTCCTTTAATCTCGAAGCAGCGCTGCTATGCTTTCAAAAGCTCAAAACACAGACACTCTGCAGCAGGAAGTGCGCTCAGAAGAGCTTTACTGCCTTTGTTTTATGTATATGCATGTGAGGCTGTCTGTGTGTGTTACAAACAGAGCCAGTAGACATTTATATCTGTTTTGCTGGCATATGCTCTGTGTTTTTTCTTGGTTTGGTTGCATCCATCACATTTAGGATGGCCTCTTCTTAGCTAACAGGAAACACTCTGGCTAACGTTCTCTAAAAGCTAATTAAATGGTTCTTGTAGTAATGTTAGTACAATGCAAGTGTTTAACTCTATCCTATATCATGTGTATTAATAATGTTTAATGTTTAACTTTATTAGTGTTGGTGGGATGTTTTGAGAATGTTACAGAATTAAAATAGTTTAAATGTTCTTATAGACTAACAGTAATGATAATACAGTGTCTAAAAAACTGGACATTTTGATTGTTCCTAAAACATTTCAAATAATGGCTTGAACAGATATCAGTTATCTGCTTTTAATCGGTTGTCTTGTCCAGTCAGATGGATGCTGAGTTCTCATTATTACGTTGGTTTGTTGTCTTTTTTTTTTTACCTGGAAATCTTTTAAGTGACGTATTGAACATTTTTTGAACATTTATTAAATGTATAATTCCCATGTATCCTTGCAAAAATTCTTACAATATACACGTAACATTTCCCTGTCCTACTTTATACATATTAAATGTTACTAAAAAAGTATCATTTTTGTAGCTGAGCCTGTAAAAAAGATACCAGCAGTGCAAATCCGAACCAGTGGCCCGACCCAGTCGTTGTTTATCTCTCTGCTTGCAAATGATGACAGATGAAAAGTCCAGTGTCTGATCGCCAGCCATTTTACATTCCAAACACACAACCGATGACAACCGATGCCACTCATCTGTAAGCACAAATCATTTCTGCAGCGCTGGAGGAAAAACAAAGCGTAATCAGCGGGACACCTCATTATATGGCTGTACGCATGTGATTATTTTCACCACAGAGGTTTGCTTTAAAGGCCCAGCAGTGTGCTGGTCACGGTCAAAACTGCAACTTTGGGATATAACCATCAATGGAGACTTTTCTCTGACTTTGAAGAATCAAAGCTCGCTGTGAGAGGTGGCGAGGGAGCAGCCCCTCGCTCAGAGACCTCCCTGTTCTCATTGGATTGGTGCTGCCCAGGTGTGTGTGTGTGTGAGAAGCTTTTCGGTCTGCTTGCTTATGGCTTGTGTCTGTTGTTAAAAGTGCGAGACTGGGGCTGTTGTTTGTTGATAGTGAGTGACCCCAAACTCTCAGAACTCTACATGGGAGGATGAGGGCGGAATGAAAATATAATGGGCAGCAAAAGTCAAAACAAAAGCAACATTTCTCCTTGAAGGAAGTTTTCTCCGATCTGTTGGCACTGCATCAGTGAATTCTGCGTGTGTGAGAACATTTCTCCTGATTAACGCAATGATAGATGATGTTTTTATACAAAATTGCTTGTTTAATTCACAAGGTTGTGTTTTTTTTAATGGCTGCCGGCGGAGTTGAGAAAGTCATGTGACTGTTCCCTACTGTTCCGCTTATTAATTGACTGGCTATAATAAGCCAAATTCAGTGCTTTTTTAATTCCACCCTTCTGTATATACACATATATACACAGAATCACTAGCTATCCAAAACTGCCCCGCTGGTATTGTTTAACTTAGCCCTGAATACATTTTTGCTGTTCCACAAGGATGTGAAGTTTTTTTATAAGCCTTTTGTTGTTTTCAAGCACAATTAATTTTAGTGTAATGTCTTATACGGCCTATTGTAGCTTGCATATCTCTGCCACGGTTATTTCCATATTGCGTGTTGTTGATAACTGCGGTATTGTCTCAGAACACAGTCAGCGACTTTCTCAAATGAAGGCTTTTTAGAGAGGGTCGGCCATTTTACTGAGAGTCTGAGAAGATAACAGCGCACTCATGCCCCCTTTTCTGGTCATCAACATCAAATGGATGTAGACAAAAGATGGATTCTGGAAAGTTCCTTGTGGTCTAAACATCTTTAGGTTGCATCATTTAATGGAGGCATTATACGGCTCCATCCGTGTTTGAGGGCTCTGGAATGTGAGAAATTGTGATGATTCTACAGAGGAGATGTTGGCTGAATACTAATGCAGCAGGTTTTGTTGTTGGTCATTTCACAGTCTAAGTCAGGCTTGATTTGGAGGTCGATTTCCATGTTTATGAAGTTTAGCACTACAGGATTGAATTTATTTCATTGATGGTTACGTTTGATGATCTCTTTACACACTGCGATGTTAATTTTGAAGCCTGGGAATGCTGATGGCTGTTGGCGTCGGAGGGCGGGTTGTAACATGTGAAGGTTAAGATTTTCTCTCACCAGCTGCTTGATGGATCTGCTAAAGAGATGCTTAGAGGTCACTGTGCTGTGATTTCACGGGTAGCTGCAGTTCTCACAATTTTCGCAGGGCAATAATCGTTACGTTTAGGGGTTTCGTTTCACGTGGATGGCTAGATTTTCACACTAAGGCTCAGCAAAGAAGCTTTAAGCGCAGGGGGCTGCATTGGCAGTCAATCGATCTTACAGTCAGTCATGCAGTCGATAAGCGGTAATGCTAACATGGCTAATACACATTAAAAGACATTATGGAGGCTCAGTTATGATTAAAATCATTTGACCAATATTGGGATTATTACAGTTATTAAACTCAAATACTTATGGAGTTTAATATTTATGAATGAATTAATGATAAATATATAAATACATGTATTTGTTTAATTTAATATGTATAAATATTTAATATTGATGGTAAATTAATATTTACCTTGATGTATTTATTTTTATAATTGTTGGAAGCCATGATTGAAATGATTATATGATTATTTGCACAGCTTGAAAGATGTTGTGATATTTTAGTTTATGTTTAGCACCTGGTTAAACTGGATTTCCAGGAATGTGCTAATTTAGCTAATTAATCGCTCCATTGCTTTCCTCACCTTGTAAGTTACCTTGTAAGCTTAGCATCTGCTGAATGCCTAAATGCTCATTTCTTTGTGACACAATCAAATAAACTGTATACACACACACACACACATGGGTGTGTGTACATATGGACTATCCCACATCGTCTTGCCCCGGTGGTGCCCTTGAACGTGCCCGTCTGATTATGTTGTTGGGGTAGTTGATGCTAGGGTGGGTGGGTGGGTTATGGTGTTAGCAGTACACCTCTCCTGATGTTTAACCTGCTGTAGTGTTGCTCCGATTACCAATCGTCCTGGGAGACATTGATTGTCCTGTTTGTCTCTGGCAAACCCCACACAATGCTGACGAATGAACTTCTGGCCCTGCCAACTCCAATTAGCTGTCAGCGCCGCATCGACGGGCCCCTCCGTTACCGAGGAGAGGGAAGAAAAACAAACTTTTAATCAAATTGTGCTTCAGGGCCCAAGGTAACTGGGGTTTTACTCTGAATTCCACTCCATTCTTCTCTGTCGGCTGTTACACACTTTTCTTAAGAAGGTTGTTTAGAGAACGATTTGTTTTTACGTGATTAAGGACAAGCAACTACAAGGTTCACATTTTAATGGCGGTCGTTTTTCAGCCGGCTATCATACGTGAGCCATATATACGTGTATATATATATAATATATGTACTGGATAGATGCATGCTTTGTTCCAAACTTTAATGAGNTGTATATATATATATATATATATATATATATATATATATATAATATATGTACTGGATAGATGTATGCTTTGTTCCAAACTTTAATGAGCTGGCTGTCATTGCAGCTTTTTAAGGCATTATGGAGTCATTTGTTACATCAATCCTTCATAGAGAACACAATCCCAGAATGCATTGCAACAAGCTAATGGACAAAAATATCTCCACTATTTTTGTGTTTATTTATGTGTGCATTTATTTTAATGCTTACTAAGGTGTTGTGTTGTTAGCTTAGAAACATTCAATTGTGAGTTGTGTGACACATTATTTATGCAACCTATTAATAACCATTGTGTGGAGCGTTATTTAGGCAGGCCAGAGTTGTGTATGTGAACAGCAGGACCTTTAAAAAAACAGTATGTTACTTGGTAAGGCACCTAGAAAACATTTTTTAAACATTCCACTAACAACACAAGAATAACATATTTGCTTTATCATATATAACATTTAAAAACATTCAACTAATATTGCAACGTTTTTGATAACTTTGGCTTTACAAACAAAAATGCATTTTATTTTAATGTTCTGAGAATGTTAGCTGGGCAGCTAACTGTGTAGTGTAGGCAGCCCACAGGTCTCATGAAGATGACGTTAAAATTAAAACATCGTATGTAAAACACGTATGTTTGGGAAGCCCGATGTTTTGTGGCTCTCAGTAGCTTTGTGAGAATAACAGAGGCTGAATTGATTGAACTTTCCCTAAGTTCCTAAGTTAAAAAACTGTTTGTTTTTCTTTTTTAAGCTCTGGACAACAATCTCTGTGAGCGTGGCATCGCTGATGCTCTCAAGGTTATGATAAGCGACTCTAGACTGGCTTGCTTTGATTTTCCTGATGCAGATGTTAAAAGCCCTGAAATTCAATTAAATTCCTGCCGTTTGCCTCAGAGAAAAAGGGGAAGAGAAAAGCTGGTACACATCGGTGAGGCGTAATAAGAGCAGCAACCAGGCTGCGGCTGTGATCTGCATGTCTGAGAAAGGCCATGCAGGCGATAAGGTTCAAAGGTTTAGTTGCTTCCATGATTTCATACTTGTAATCTCATCTTTTGAAAGAACAGTCAAGAAATTCAAGGTCACTGTTGGGCCTGCGAGTAAAATAAAAACAGTTATAATAAATTCTTACAAGCAGTGAATGAAGAGACGTGATCAACGTCACTTGAAAATGATTTTCTGCTAGTGCTGGTGACGATAGAGACTGAGAGGTTGTGTTGACATCAGGGTTACTGGTGACATACAGACATTTGAGTCGACAAAAATCCTTAGGACCCAGGGTTTTTTAAATATCTACTCTAGCATTGATTTTTTTTCCAGGTTCCCCGTCTTAAGAACCAGGAATTGTGAGACGGACTCATTCTAAGACTGATTAAGAATAGAACACTTGCTTTGTTCATCAGGGAAGTAAGTTTTTTTTCCCTCTGTGAATCAATACGGTAGATTCTTGCTTGCAGATTCGCCACAGAATGAATGAATGAATCAGATTTGTCTTATTTACATTTGCATTTGCTGTTTGTCTTGTTATATATTTTGTCTTGTACACTTGCAACTTTATCAGTCGCGGTTGGCGTAACAAACATCTCTGTGTTATTGATTCTTGTTTTTGCCAGTTGTTTCTGATGCAGTTTTATTTTCACGACTAATAATCCATGAACTCCTGCACCGAATTCTCAATAGCAACCGTCCTTTTCCTCACATCTGACTGACAGACGGCTGGAGAAAGTGATACACAATTGATTTCTCATGGAGTCACTGTTGTGACCCGTTGACTTCACGGTGACTTTGAGAATCCACAGGAATAATTCATGGACCCCGGTGAGTTTCCAAAGAAGAGAAGAACAAAACGGCATTCAGAGATTCCGACGCTCGTTCCGGATAATTCAGTGCTTCTGAACCCTGACAACCTTTTCTGGAGTGTCCGAGAATCTCCTGAGAGTCCCGTGTGTGACTGCTGAGCATACTGGAAAGGAGAGCTGCGGTGGACACGTATTGGCCACTTCACGGGGTCCTTGGAGTCTGGCTGCAGAATCTATCTCTTCATTCCAGAGATAAGTCTGGCCATGTGTGTCTCTTCTGTCTGCTCTCAGCACCAGAGACACTTTGCTAATGAAGCTTTAATGTGCTCCTTGCGTAAGTGGGCAGCTCTCTGTCAGAGCTCAAGAGGCAAACAGGCTGAGAGAGAGCAATTTTCTTAGAGTTCAATATTACACAGACCGGCTAAACTCTTGGCATTTACTTTCAGAAGGGCTTTCCATGATAGCAGGGAACGTTCTTGGAACATTGGCTAGCGATCTTTAAAAGTTCTAAGTTTTCAAAAACGTTTTAGCAATAACGTTGGTAGATCTTTTTTTAACCGTGTATATATATCACATTTATCAAATGTTATTTCTAGTTGTTAGGGTAACATTTTAAACATGTTAAAACTGAATAAATGTTGGACTACATTCTTGTTCCCAAGCAGTAATGTTCAATATCTAAGTTTTAAACTTTTTAAAATAATAATTTTTGTTACTTGATGGAAACTTACTGATATGTTTATACAATAACAAAAATTGTTAGCTGGGTTCTGAATTATTCCATCAAACATGAAGATATTTGATGTTTACAAACAGAGCAACTAAAATGGCTGTTAATTTCATTCTAATGCTAATGATGTGGAAACAGATCGTTGTAGGAGAATGAGATGATCTGCTGTCCCACTCAGTGTGGATCAGCGTGGTAGGTGCTGAACTTTGACCCCTGATGATGAAGAACAATCATCCTCCATGTTCTTCTGAGTCTGTCCTCCATGTTGAATCTCCACAGCTCTGGTGGGCAGGCAGCCACCTGCCGAGAGCCATAAGCCCCTCACAGAGATTTATCTCCTCACAATAAACATTAGCATAATGTCAGATCATTAAAAGACAATTACACTGATCTGTGTTTGGACGAGTGGTGGAACATTTTGGTGAAAGTTTCTTGGAAAAAACAAGTTGTTTTTGTCTTAGATTATGTGCGCTGATAATCACAGATCCATAACAACAGATGATCACGGGGTCCTCGTTCCATGATGTGCTGAAAATTTGACCCACCACAAGCAGTTACAGTGCATTTAAATAAGAATTATATTAATACAAGAATAAGGAAAAATCACTTGTACAAGAAAAAAATTCTAGTAAAATTATATAATGCTTTTTAATGTTATCGCAATTCTGCATTCATTTCAATAATTACAGTATTTTTTGTTTGCATCAACCTGTTTAAAAATAAATAATTATCATTTTTTCTGTCATGCTTGCAGCCACTGATCCAGGGTCAGCTTTTCTCATGCCAGTTGTATCCAGATCTTGATTTTGGTTTAGAGGAGAAACTGTTTCTAGAACAGCAGATTATATTCTGCAGCAGCAGTCAGAGGCATCATGCAGCGGATGGAGTAAGATGTACATATATACACACACACACACACACACACACATATATATATATATATATATATATATACTATGTACTGTATATATATTTACAGTATACATACAGTATAAACACACAAAATTCACACACTATATGTTTGTTTTTACAACACAATGCTGTTGTTGTGGTGCTGTAACTGTCTTCCTTTGCGTGGCAATGAATTATTAGTGTGTGAATAACATTACAGAAACACGTTTTGATGTTAGCTACATGTGTTAATATTTCATTAGCGATGGCTATTTCTGTTCACTAAATATGTGGCTTTTGTATGAGGTGGGCACATGTTTCACATTACATACTGAACACTAATGCCAGTACCTGCAAAATGAGTTTGTGTTCCCAGCACCTCAGACTCACTAACGCTGCATAACCTCATTTGCAACGTTCACCAGCTTAGAGCAGGTGCTCCCGCCATAACTCATGATGCATTGGCAGTGTAGGTTATAAGAACGTTTCCCTAACACTTCCCTAAAAACTTTTAGTTCTAAAAACATTTAAAACGTCCAGTTATAGACGTTTTATCTCTAAGACGTCTCTAAGATCTCTCTGTTTGGTTATTAAAACACTATTCAAACTTTTTTAAATTCCGTAACGTTTTTAAAATGTTCCACTAACAACTTTGGAATAACTTTTTTGATACGATATATAACATTTAAAATGTTCTTCTAACGTCACTGCGATAATGTTTTTGATAACTTTGAGAGAACTTTTAAAGAACTCTGCACACATGGTTTTTATTTGTCCTATTTTCGTTTCTGTTATTTGCTTTGGCATAATGATCAAGCGCTTCTTGTAATGGATCCGTAATGAGCAGTTTTGGGGTTCAGAAATTGGTCGCATGTGGAAGGAACATACAATCTGCTGCACTCACAGGAAATGACAGGCTGTATGTGTGGATGAGCACAAAAGCTATTGATTATGGTAAATCTCTGCTTTTGATCTTTGGCTTTTTGTTTGTTTGTGTTTTACAGTGATCGCGATACAGTAAGGTTGCTGTAAAATGCAAATCTTCCATCGCACAAATATAATCATCAGCAAAATTTCAGAGGCTGTCTGTAAACCCTGTGTGAGTGTCTCAACGGGCGGCCATGTTTTCTGATAAATGTTTTGTGGGTTGTTAGCGACGCGTCGGGGCAGTTGTTGTGTTTTCACCGGCCGACGGCCATGAGGAGGGGAGGGCCTTCATCTGTCGCTGTATTGCAGCAGAACTTCATAATGAAGTTGGCATGTGTGCAGCTGGCGCATGTAGATTTGCAACGTATTGACCTATAGTTGAACCGTGTTGACGGTGCCCCCTGGTGAGAGAGTTTTACACTCAGGTCAACAAATTAGGGCTAATGTGAGCATGATAGCCACCTGGCCCAGATTAGCGCTTCACTATTAACATGTATAGTAATAGTAAAAGAATGGTGCATGCTGGGAAATACATTTTTGGGCATACATTTGTGCAATGCATGTTTACATCATTAAATTGCAGCGTTTGGGTGGAGTAAATCATGCTAGCTAACATATGTGGATCGGTCGCTACATCTGCTGGCCTCCGTCAGCATCGACCCCTGCACCCACTGGCACCATCTACTTCATCCTAATTAGAATTAATAATTGGAAATAGGAAATCGATGTGTGCAAATTAAGTGCTACAAACGGCCTTTATTGGGTTGACATTGTCTCAAGAGCAGAGGCTGCTGGTCATACATCTGTCTCAGCAGAGGGTGGAGAAACATATGGAAGTCCCCAGCTAACAGGGAACGTTCTCATAATGTTGAGTAATGTTTTCTAAAAGTTTTTTTAAAGTTATCAAACATGTTGTTGCATTACCATTAGGGGATTTTTTTTGTTATATATATCTATATATCAAAAATGGTATTCTTAAGCATTTTTTAAATGTTACAAACTTAATGTTGGAATAACATTAGTAATTTAAGCATTATTGTTATATATTTAAACATTGTTATTTAGTAAATAACAGTAGCCAATAATGTTCATGCCACATTTAAAAAACTGGACCTTTTGAATGTTTTTGAAACCTTATGGAAACCTTTGTGAAACGTTCCCACAACATTAAATTGTTAGCTGGGTCTACTCCTGTTTGTTGGTGTATATCTGGTGTGATCTTGAGAGAAGCTTGTGTTTCTCTCATGGGACGACGGGACGGTAGAATTATTAACTGTTAAAGCAACGGTCCGTGTAACAATCTGCTGAGGAGAATATTTCTGACTTTCGTTGAATAAGCTGCTGATTTGCTGAGTTAGGTCACGGCTTCTCAAATTATTCAAGAGGGCGATAATGACCCAACTAGCACCTGCATTACTCACCTGAAAAATTCCTTCACCTTCAGTTTCTGAGAAGATGCTGTGATTGGAAAACGGCCATATTGAATAGAAGGTCTTGCAGAGGCTGCTATCGATCTATCAGTGTTTCTCATACCAGACTTATCCTGAACAAATGACCTGGTTGTTTCCACAGAGGAGCGATGTCTATAGATGAAGATTATTGAGTTTATTTTGATATAGATGTTCCTCAAAACAACTGTCTGTTGACGTCTGGTGAAGGTTACAGTGTTTAGAGATGGTTTGGTGAACCAGTTGGTCTGATGATTTGTTGTTGAAAACAGAATGATGGTTTACTGAGAGCTTCAGTAAATGTCAAATCAATCACAATATTAAAGCTTCATGTTAAAAAATATAGAACAGTATTTCCTCTTATGTACTACAGAATCATGGGTCCCAAACGTTATTGTCTTTTGCAGCCCCACAGCTGTGTAAATAAAGCTCAGAGCTCCTCAGATGCTTTAATTTAGTCATGCTGTTATTATTTAAACATTTTTCTTTAAAATTAAGTCATTTAAAAACTAATTTGGTGGCTAATGAACAGAATAAGTGCATTTTTAATGCTATTTTTGATCATCTATTGCAGCTTTAAGAATCTGTTATGTTCTGTTTTATAGGTGTAACAAACAAGATCAAAGTCTGGTCTCTTCGCTGAGAGTTATTGCCATCGAGGCTTCAGTGCCTCGTGCCTCGTGCCTCGTTTGCAGAAGTACAGCATGCGTTTACTACAGGCGGTTTAATGCATCTAAAAGACAAGACAGAAGAAATCTTTACATGTGAATCACAACACGGCATGAAATGAGGCACAGAAAAGTGACATCAGCACATCCTCATCTTACGTGCCTCTCCTGAGGCTACGCTGGGAGATCTCATGCTGTTTCTCTATCCTGGGCAGAAGGGAACATGTCGCAGGGGTTTGTCAGAGATAAATTAGGGAGAAAAGACGACTCGCTCCGTCAGGAGAGCAAGATCTCTTCTGTCTTATTACAACTCGGCATTATGCTTCTTCATCACTGTTGCTACTTCCGTCTGTATATTTGGAATAACATCCATCAGCTTTCCACCACAGATAATGTATCCCAAATTCCCTAATGTATCCCTAATTCATTCTTTAGCAGACGGCCGTTTCGGTGGGCTAATAAATAACACAGTGATAAGTGTCAGTGGGACTCGGGGGGCCGCGGTGGGCCGTTTCACGACCAGATTATTGGCAGGTTTTACAACTGTATGTTTAAAAGCATATCTACACGACATATATCATGTCAGTGTAGCAAACAACTGCAACTTTCATCAGAAAGAAGCTATTTTAGGCCTGTTCATCTTTAGCAGACGGTCAGAGAGCCAAGATAGTGGTGACAGAGTTTAATATAGAGTTTGACAGAGGAGGGGCAACGTGTTTGTGATTTTAAATTGACATTTTATTTCTATTGCCATGACTACAGCCTGCGTCTCTGTGTTAAAACATCTGCTAAATGAGGACATGTAAATCCTAACAGTATGCTAAGATTCGTTTGTCAAAGATCAATATGATCCACATTAAAACCAATCAATGTACTTACCCTGGTCTTTCTTTCTTTTCTCTCTCTCTCTCTCTTCTTTTTTTCTTTCTTTCTTTCTTTCTTTCTTCACTTACAGTTTCACAGATTAACCGCATGTGAGTTTTTATTTTTGAGTGAACTGTTATTATATCAATATTTAATATAATTAATATTTAATACTTCTAATCAACAGTTTTGCTTCAAAAATTGCTTTGCAATTTTTCTTTACTCGATGTTCTCAGCATTTAAACCCAGTTCCCAGCTGAACTCGAGCTGTACCACTAGGCTAGCCTGTCTTTAAGAAAACTAAAATTGTTTTTAAATGCTACTATTTCTGTGTTTTTCTTTGGTCATATCTTATGTCGCCTAGGGCACCAAATGAGCCAGAACTGTCACAGATGCCCCCTCAAGAAAGACAAAAACTAGGTGCACAACCCCCTGCTGAGCTCTGAGAACGACACTTAACACAAGCCTCGTTCTGACTGTCATTGTTGCACAGAGACAGACCTGGGGCACGCGGCACACTGCGCCCTGACATTGACTCGCGGTAATTAAGACACTCTGTCATGTAGGGAAACTCCCATCCTGTATTCATCATGGCTGAGAAGAGTTCAGCTGTCAAGGTTTGCGATCTTCATTTATGTGAGAGTATAATTGTCTGAAAGCTCTTTCTCCAGTCATTAACCGCAGACGCTGAGACTCGGGTGCGAGGGGTCACCGGGAGTGCGGCCCTCCGTTGCGGTAGCTTTAATTAAAGGAGCAGAATGGGTCGGACCGGAGAGGTAGTAATTGGCTCAGGAGGCAGTATTGCAATCGTCTGTACTTCCTGTTACACCGATTCAGTCGGCACAGTTCACACTGTTACACATATTTGGACGGCTGCAGTCCTTCAACTGGATGAAGAAAAGGGCAAATTTGAAGCTTGACGACTCGCTGTAAGTTCAGCTTCACAATCTGTTGATTAAAAACTTTGTTGTTAAGTTGGTCTCTTAACATCCTGACAGCAAGTTAATTTATGCTAAATGTTTGTCCAATCATTGCAATCGGTCTGGGCTGTCAAACTATAGATGTTTGTTTGTGTGTTGGAGCCATGGCTTTACAGAATGCTGTTAACGGAGGGTGTAATCTTTTAATGCTAGGTGGCTTTTGCTAGCCTTTAAATCTCAAAACAGCTTCTAAACAAACATAGATGGCATAAGCGGGGCTTACAGTTCATTCCACATGAAAGATATTTTGTCTTCACAGAAAAAATTCACAATTTACACTCAGGAAGTCTCACTAATTAGCCTTTCGTGAGCGTTTATTTAGTCGTGAACACAGCTGAAGGCAGAACAGAGCACCAAACACGTATTTTTCTTTTCAGCTTTAATAATTTTGGAATCAGCCCCACAGCAGACATGATTTTTAGTAATAAGGACAGTCTAGTATCGACTTACCGCGCTTGTGGGAGAACTTAACTGAGGAGATTACATTATAAATTTCTCTGCCCAGTTCTCCCAGGAACCTGCACAGAGCTGAGATCTTTCCCATCCACCCGATCAGATCAGACCATTAGATTTCTCTGCTTATCACAGTACAGCACACAAGCTCACGCTCTGTTGTGAAGGAGAGCATAGGTTGCCTCCCGGTGCGAACACTGTTGATTAGCCTGTACCATGCTGAGTGCTTTTAATAAGGGTTGCATTGTGGGTCGCCGTTTCTTGTAACAATGTGCACATGTGGCTTTGCCTCACAGGGGACCTTACACAGCTAACAGGAAACATTAACAGAACGTTAGGTAAAGTTATCAGATTAAAAATATATGTATATGTGTGTATAGATATGCATATAAATTACAATATCATATATATATATACATAATATATATATATATTTAAAAATAACTTTACTATTGTGTATATATACGTGTGTGTGTGTGTGTTTTGAATGCTAGATTGCTAGAACTTTACTATAGAAAGTATTTTTTAATGTGTTTATACTTAATGGAAACATTAGAAAATGTTCTTTCAATGTTAAAAGTGTTAGCTGGTATTTACTCCCCTCTTTTCTTCACTGATTGGTTCATCCTAATGGATGGTTTCCTTGAGATACTTTAAACAGAGAAACAGATCAAACTTTGTGTGTTTAACAGTCTTGCCCGTGGCATCATGTGAACTCTGACTTTTTAATCAGAGCTAAATGCTGTCAAAGGGCCCACAGTGAGACTCTGGCCACGATGATTCTGAAAACGAAACGCTGAAGAGACGGCCAAAGATAATGGGCTTTAGGCAGAAATGTGCTGAGGCGTCTCAGTGTGGGGGAAAAGAGGCTTTGAATCTTCAATAGCAACGTTTTGTGCCGTTTCTGAGACCTCGAGAAAAAGACTTCTGCAAATTAAGCTCAGTCTAGATTTTTATTTGTCGTCCTCCGCAGTGATTTCGAACAGCTGCAGATGAAGGGGGCCGGGCGGACCGGAAGGCGAATCGGAGTGGATTTGCCATGTTGAATGGGCGGGAAAGTGTTTGAGGCTCAGTGTGAGGTTGTTGAAAGCGAGACGCTCACTTTGAGGTTGATGGGGAGTTGACGAGGTCCAGGGTGAGGCAAACAGTGGATGTGTTGTGTTTTTCTCCTCTTTTCTTCTCATCAGTGTTGGACAGCAGGGAGGAGAGAACGATGAGTGCTGATTGGCTGCATTCGGCCGCTCATCTCTCTCCATTGACCTCCTGTGGATTTCCCGCCTCTGGTCAAATGCGCTCTGGTCATTTGTGTGGCGTGAGAGCTCAACCAACAGAGGAACTCATCTGCAGCAGATTTACTCAAATCAATAACGTGCCACCCGCTCTATCTGAGCTGCTTAGTGCCGCCGCACCGCACCCCTCCGGAAAGACTCGCTTTGTTGCTAGGATGTTCCAAGACCCCCCTCAGCGCCAAGCTGTCTCGAAAGTGCTCATCGCCACCCACCTTGTGTTTGTCTGACACAGACGCCGGATGCTGCTGTTGTCTCAGTGCAAACAGTTCTCTTAGGTCCTTATCTACTTTTAAACCAGCCTTTAGGGTTCAGACAAGTGCTTGTTAAAAAGTTTTTTTTAAACGGTCAAAGGGTTTAAACCGCACGGGGTTTACGCTTACATTTATTTGTTTGACAGGTGCTTTTATCCAAAATGACTTGCAGTGAGTTCAATGTATACATTTTTTTTATCAGAACTTGTGTTCTCGGAAGTGTACAGTGGTTGGGTTGTGACCTAATGCTTGCACTTGTAAAGTTGCTGGTTTGAATCCCAACGCTAGAAGAAAACAACTGAGATGCTCTTGAGTGTGGCACCCAAGCCTCAGTTGCTACCTGGGCACCACAGTGTTGCCCACTGCCCATCTCACTACCCCAGTGTGTGTGTGTGTGTGTGTGTGTGTGTGTGTGTGTGTGTGCACTGACTAGATGGTTCAATAAAACAAGTGTGTGAAAAAACATCAGATCAGCATTTTTAATCTAGTTAATCACTAGCAGAACGTAACGGGAAGATGGATAACATGGTTTTTAGAATGTGAGGCAAAGTGACAATCTCACAGTTTGTGAGACACGTTTATGCTAGTGCACAAGTCTGAGGGGAAATGTCAGTGATGTGTGCTGGTTACAGCCTTATTTATGCTTGTTAATATCACACGGTGTCAGTCTTTTATGGTCTCTCTGAGCCACCGTAGGTGCATTTCAAAATTAGGTACCTGCTTAAAAGTGAACATTTTCCTGCAGTGTGGTATTAGCTCATTGATAATTTAGGGAGGATGTATTAGCACACGTTAATATTCTTTGTTTAGCTAATCCCCACTCTCAACGGGATTCACTTGCATTGATAAAACGCTGTACAAAGCTGCACACCTGAGTAATGCATTTCAACGGCTTTACAGTTCTCGTAGCTTGCCAATGTTTGGATTACAGGTCGCCGGTCCTGCACTTTGTTCCGATCAGCCTTAAGGACTCTGGCTGGAGTACGGTGGTGTTTTAGTTAGAAGACTGCCTTGCTTGTGCCTGATGTAAAATAAACTTTTTCTTCTGCATATCAGGTTGTGAAAGTGGCTACTGGGGGCCCCACTGCAGCAACCGTTGCCAGTGTAAGAACGGGGCCCTTTGTAACCCCATCACAGGGGCCTGCGTCTGCACAGACGGCTACCAGGGCTGGCGCTGCGAGGATCAATGTGAGCCCGGCTACTATGGCAAAGGCTGTCAGCTGCAGTGTCAGTGTCTCAATGGTGCCACCTGCCACCACGAGACAGGAGAATGTATATGTGCACCAGGCTATATGGGCCCCATGTGAGTACCATATATACAGCAGTAAACATGTATACATAAATATACAGGTATATAGGGATATAAAGATCATCATTTTTACTGTGAATATCAATCAGTCCAGTAAAATATTCTTTACACAGAGCTGACCGAGACTAGAGCGTCACGCTTTTTGCTCTAGTGAATATTTCTTATTACCATAAAGATATTATTAGATATTATTTATATTTTATATTGACATTTAGACGTTTAGCAGACGCTTTTGCCCAAAGCGACTTACAAAATTGAGGAAAACAATAAAATGATTAATCGCAGAGTTTAGTTGCCAGTTTAGGTTGTAAAAATGTTCCTCTGTTTCCATGAAGGGAGTGTTATCAGAACATTGGATAATATTCTCTAAATAATATCAAATGTATTTTTTCAGCAGCGTTGAAACATCTACAGAAAATGCATGTTTTGATTGTGAACAATCAAACTTTAAACTAACATATTAACCATATTTGTTACTTAACAGGAATGATACAGAAACATTCTCACAACCTAAAATTGTAAGCTGGGTGCCCAGCACTCACTAATTATCTACATATAGTGTATTTATCCCTGTCTGCATCGATTGTTAGCAGTGATAAAACACTGTGAAGCACTAGTGAGTGCACTTAAAACGACACATGGTTAGTTCTTCTCTTCAAGTTTTTGTTCTTGAGTCTTTGAACTTTCTCGTGTTTTATGTTGCAATCCTGTGCAATCCAACTTCTGTCTGAGTGTTTGGCTCTTGTGGTTTGCTAGCTGTGGAGAACGCTGTCCCTCTGGAAGCCACGGGCCTCAGTGCGAACGGCGATGCCCCTGCCAGAACCGAGGAATCTGCCATCACATCTCCGGCGAGTGTTCCTGCCCTGCTGGATGGACGGTAGGAAAACTTCTCACTAGGGGATGGAAAAATGGGAAAGAAAGTGTGGAATACGCTTGACTTACAGCAAGAGAGCAGAAGTTTATAGAAAGATTAAAGAGCGGGGCTCTGAGTGTTTTGAGGTACCTCACAGTATTTGCACATGCACAGTATCTGAAGCGATCTAGGGAAAATGTTTTTATAGCATCATTTGAGAACTTTTAGAAACAATTTATGATACAGTTAATGTCATGTTTTATAGTTGCTTTTATTGTGACCTTAGCCAGCGATGTTAGAGAGATATTTCCTCCCCATTTAAGCAGACAGAACCTGGTCTTGTGTGACTGAGGCTGCCTTGAGGTGTTTTAAAGATGGCTGCCGAATGGAGATTCGTTGACAAACCTTAGAAAGAAAATATTGCACTTTGAGTCCCTCCTTTTTTTTTTAACCGTATTGTGTGAAGTTTGCTGAGCCTCATTTGCTGAGGCTCCTTTTGCATCATCTCAACCTCTTTACGATGACATAACCATCACAGCATTTTATCTCGCTAAAATAATGTTCAGCGTATAAAAACTTCTTCCCAGTTCACCCAAACCATCTAAAGTTATTCAACCAATTGGACATCAAATCTGTCAACACATTAACAGTCATATACACACATCAGCGCAGATTAAGTAATTAGCAACTAGGCTCAGCTTTTTGAACAATGGTGTGAACTGTGCCGACAAGCCAATCAAAACAAAGGGCATTTGCATAAAGAACAACTGTAACTAAGGTACAGTAGCAGAAACAGTCAGATTCATTCTACAGCTCAGCGACGGGATGCAAGACAAACTGCGACCTTGGCTGATGTTATTCCTTTATTGCAAACATTATGAAAGCGATTTTCATGCATGAAAGACTTCATTACTTAAATCAAACACCAATCTTAAAAAGTTTTTTTAAATTTTATTCTACCTAGTCTTTTTAAGTTTGTTGCCTGAACTGTGTTTTAAATGAAAGTTTAATAAATGCTAATCATATTTTACTGGGTGAAAAATGGGCAGTTTTAAGGCAGTAAAATGTGAGCTTTACTTTCATGCCATATTAAAAAAAACATTGTATTGTTTTTATTAAAGTTGTGCCCTTATTAACCATTTCATTGCCTTTTAATGTGCAACAAGTGCTGGCAAAGTGACGAAATTGAGTTTTCTACCCTTAGGCAATATTATGCAATAGAGGATTATACAGTATTTGTCTACAACAGTGCAGATGGCATCTGTGCACCATCTGTAAACGTCATAAATAAGCTGAGTTTTTCTCTACATCCTGTCAGGGCTCTGTGTGTGCACAGCCATGTCCGTTTGGCAAATACGGCATCAACTGCAGCAAGGAATGTTCATGCCGCAATGGGGGGCTATGTGACCACATCACAGGACAGTGCCAGTGTATGGCGGGATACAGTGGACACAGGTAACACAGGTGTACTGTACACACACACTCACACAGTTATTCTCTGTTCTGATGTTATTGCCTTTTCATTGTTTAGTGGCTTAAAGTAGTTCTTAGTTATGTATCAACTTTCTCAAATTTTAATCGAAAAATTATTAGGATAGCAAAGCAATTGGAATAGTTTGAGACACATTTTCAGACAGAGTTTATTTTGAAATGTTGTGACATTTGATGGCCAACTTTGTGTATAAGCAAACCTGAGCATAGTTTGAGACGTGGTTGAGCAACAATCAACAATAGAGAAGAAATGTTAATTATTGGAGCTTGTGATATTTTAGTTGACTCCTCTCTCTCTCTCTCTCTCTCTCTCTCTCTCTTTCTCTACAAAGAAGAAACACACACACACACACACATACACAGAAACACACAGTGTGTTATTAAGCACTGTAAATTTGAGTGATGAATAATTGATAAATCGTTTTATTTTACTGCTCTTTGTTTACGTTCCTCGTGTCCACTGGTCCCACTTCGAGCTCCACTGGTCTGTTAAATTTCGTCCCATTAATTACCAGTAATGCCATTTTATTAGCATGCGATTGAAACAGGCGGTTGTGTTTATATCCTCGTGTCTCCTGCACTAGCTGAAGGTTTATTAGTGCACTAAAGTGATTGTCCGCAAAATGAAAACACTTCCAAGACAGGCGCTACTTATCCTCTAATATTTAACAAAATTGCCCTCATTCATTTGGTGTGTGACAGGTGAATTAGCCTGCGGGGATAATCTCAGGTCACGCTAGGACCCTCTCTCCTCCCCCGGCCGCCTCACGCTAACGTCTTCCAATACAAACGACGCTGGTGTAATTCCAGCGTGAAACATACCTACTCCGTTTTATAATTTAATTGAGCCATTTATCTGTCTTCTAATGGCTTCTTTGGACTTTCATGATTGATGCTCTGCCACTGTTGTATATTGAAGTTTCCTTGGAAGTCATTGTTTCTTAAGTCACTTTGCTATTCAGCGGCGAGAAGGCCGGGGTCTAATTGTATTCACTTTAATTAATGGCTGCGGTGTCACTTTGCTGAGGCCCTAAAGGCAGAGTTAGGCCCTGATAAACCGATGTAGCAAAAACTAACATTCACCCTTGACCTTTAGATTAAAGTAATGCACTTGCTCCACAGAGAACCAATGTAGCTTTTGAAAACAGTTTTCTAATGTTTTCATTGAGTAACAAAAATGTTTTCATTGTTTCTAACTCTTTAAATGTTGTATTATTGTACATTATTGTACAGTATAGATACATTATTGTTTGTTATAAAAAACAATTTGTTATTTTTTAAAAAGTTCCACTAATAAGTTAAGATTAACATTCTTGATATATGACATTAAACAAATTTTGCTAATGTTTTGCTAAGTACTTGTGAACCTTTAGATAAAACATTCCTGTTATCTGCCTGTGTAATTCTGAAGGGTCCAATTTTCTTTCAGAACCACTATATCTACACAACAAACATCTAAGCATTGTGTTATGAGTGTGTAGGTCCGTTTCGTTCTCTGATGTGGCTGTAATGTGCTCAGGTGTCAGGAGGAGTGTCCGGTGGGAACGTACGGCCCTCAGTGTTCCCTTCACTGTGATTGTCAAAACGGGGCCAAATGTTACCACATCAACGGGGCCTGTCTATGTGACACAGGGTTCAAAGGGCCTCACTGCCAGGACAGATTCTGTCCACCGGGCCTCTACGGTCTCATCTGTGACAAATACTGCCCCTGTAATGCCACCAACACCATCAGGTAAGCGAACGTAACGTGCCAACAGACTGTACCAGAATGATAACTTTTTCCTTGTGCTGGTTAATATCATAAGTTTTTTTAAATATCTTGATAGCATCAGTGGTTAAACACGATATTTATTTAAACACATTTCAAAGGCTAGCATACAATTTTTACATATATTTATCTGGCAGACGCTTTAATCCAAAGCGACACAGTGAATTAAAGGTATGCATTTGTATCAGTACTTGTGTTCCCTGGGAACAAACCCACAACCTTTGTGGTACTAACACAATGCTCTACCGGTTGAGCTACAGGAATACGCAATACAATTTTAACTTAACAATACAGCTAAGCTAGTTTACCCAAGCAGTACATCTCTATACAGCCCCTGCGGTTAGCCTCAACAGTTAGTTCTTAACAGGTGATTTTTCTTGAAGGCATACGCGAATAAGGGGCTCCTTCGCAAGTAAAAATTTGAACACCTTTCAGCTGTAGCTTAGCACTTGGTCTTTATCGCGACCTGTGCTTCATTTATTATTTCGTAGCCGCGTTCTGGGCTAATGCAATGTTAATGTCTGGTGTGGGCAGATTAGGCCGTGAGACACTGAGACTCATTACAACATGAAGGAGAGAAAGAATACCTCATTCATCTGAGTGGTGCTCAAACACACCAAAATGAGTGAACTTGATCGTTTTGTTCAACGCTGTTTCTGTTTAAATGCATTTTTAAAAAGTATCTTTGACCATATTTGCACCTAAATCTCTCTTTTTCTTTTCCAGTTGTCACCCACTGACAGGGGAATGCTCGTGTACAGCAGGGTGGTCCGGTTTATACTGCAATGAGACGTGCCCCTCGGGTTACTATGGGGAGGGATGTAGCATGGCGTGCCGGTGTGCTAATGGAGCAGACTGCCACATTCTCACTGGAGCCTGCATCTGTGCTCCGGGCTACACAGTGAGTCCATGTTCATCATCGTCTACGTCCATTAAAAACCACTATATCTTGCCATGCTGAAATATTGTGACATTTAATTGACTGCTAAGCGCTGATGTTTGTAGCTTCTCATTTTTCTAACACTCTTTGCACCTGCCATGAACATGTTTGCGGTGATTGAAACCAAATGTGAAGTGTAAACACTTATGTGGTTTGAAATCAGATTACAAAAGGGTCACCGGGGGTGCATTAGAGACGCAGGTGTAAACAGGAATGTGTCTTGAGAGATCGCTTGTGATTGGATGACTGAAGAACAGGAAGTGGTAACACAGAGACCGCCCAGCTAAAAGAGGCTAACAAGTTACTACTTAAGAATGATGTTTCTGATAATTATGATTGCGTTTTGATATTAGCAAACGTTTTAAGAACGTTCCCTGTTAGCTAGGCATAAATGTGGCAAAGCTAATAATTAGATAGTAGTAGTATTAGTTTTGATAAGGGCTTCATGTTTGTGGATTGTAGAGGGTCACCGGTCTTTTATGAGAGAACAGCCTGCGTTTCCCTTCGTTTTATTTAAAAGTTATTTAAAAGTTTTTTGTTTCCTCATACTTAAAGCAAAGGTGTCAGCGAATACAGTTTATTGCTTTGAAAAGGATCTCTACAGCAGAGCCTGTCTCACACGCTCTCTGATAAACACAGAACCACCCGCAGGGAGGCGGGAAACTGAGGTTCTCAATGTTCAGTCTCAAATGCTTGTGTCTTATTACACAGCAGGTTTGGACTTAACACAAAGCCTTTGCCAAATGCAAAGCAGGGACCAAGGCCTCTGAAATTGCTTTTGATTTCCAGGCAAGATTTCATATGACATAAATAACAAATCGTTTTTTGTTACGTGGTTGATTGAACGAGGCACAAAATGTGCTCGGCTCCTTCCTTCAGAAAAACAAAGGAGATGCTAAAATGAAAAGGAAGAGGACAGAAGACGAGAGAGAGAGAAAGAGCATTAAATGAATAATCTGAATTTATTTAGAGGGATGTTGGGATGGATAGATGATTTGTTCTTTTGTTTCACTGAAAGCATCGCGGTGGTGTTTCGCTTCTGTTTGTTTGGAACAAATGTACTCGCAGTTTAGAAAACTCAGAGGAACCGAAACAACCATCGTTTTCTTGCTTTGAATTATGAGTAGCTGGGAAAGCCATATTTTCAACAAATCTCCTTCCAGCTAAAAAATTAAGGTTGTAGGAACATTTCAAACGTTGCCATTACACAACAAAAAGCTATTTTGAATGTTCTAGGAATGTTCAAAAGTCCATTTTTAAGCAAAATAATTGCTTATAAATATGATACACATAATTTTTAATATATA
>JBAJNP010001377.1:27257-63041 GCA_036877545.1 Yasuhikotakia modesta | reverse complement strand
ACATGAAGATTCAACTACACATGAAGATTCAACTACACATGAAGATTCAACTATACATGGTTAAACCAAATGCATTAAGATTTTAATGTTGTTTATTAAATAAGTCGTGAAGAGCATGAAAAAGACAAACTCAAGTCAACCATCATAACAAGGGTCATACAGGTGTTCCCTTATCTGGTGTCACAGAAGTGTGCACTTTTAAGACACCATGTGAGCGTATAGGCATGAGTGTGTTTGGTGGGCTGGCTGGCAGCTGTGGGGTGTCAGGTATCTCATATGCATCACAACTCCACACTCGGGTGGATATGACAGAGCCCTATTGTCTACAGCGGTTTAACGGTATCTGGATACAGACCGTAGCTTTGGCTTCCAATGTCAGGGGCCAAGTGTGCTGATGAAATGCATTGTGGGTAATTTGTTCCATTATATAGCGTTCATTGGTTTTTGGAAGTTTTTACAATAAAGCTTGTCAGCGTAATTTCAGATCGGGACGGTTGTGGGTTTGAGCCTCTCCGCTCGTTCTGAAGTTTACGCTGGGCTCCAGTAGCGGTTGATGTGTTTATTGGACTTCATGAAAATGGCACCGTGTTGTTAAACCAGTCAGACATGGTATGAACTGCCACCGATTACTGTGTGTGATGTGGGTACTGGACTGTTTGCCCGCTTGGCCTCGTTTTAAGGGGTCTCCCTTCCGACAGTCCATGCTGATGACTTTTTAAAAGCATACACATGCCAGAACCCCCCCAAACCCCCCTCCGGTATAACTGGAGATGTCTGACCCAAAAAAGACTAGAGGGAAAAAAAACTGACCTTGTCATTTATGTGCTTTCCTCCAATTATTAAACCCACTTTTTCAACAGTTTGGCTTTGCTGCAGTGTTTATTATGGTTTCTGTTGTCTACATTAACACATTACAAGTTAAGGTTAACACATTACAAGTTAAGGTAAACACACACACACACACACACACACACACAGAGACACACTTTTCAGTGTTGTTCCTCTGTTTTTCCTCTGCCTTTGAAAGGGATAAAGTTTGGTGCAGCCGGTGTCCCGTCCTCCGCCCCTCTGCCCACTGAGGTTTAGAGGATAGTGCTCTGTAATCACACACTCATAAATACACAAGTGCACATATATGCGGATGTATATTCTGAACACCCTTTCATAACTGAAACCATGTGAGTACATGAACAGACACACACTTCAAACACAGAGATGGATGGAATCGAGAGATTCCCTCTCATTGATCGTCACCAGCGTGTTTGATAAATGCAAGGACGCAGATGCTAGTATCCAAGCCCATCATTAGTGGGATGGTGAAGCATCTGTTTAATATTTCCTGCTCTCTTGTACTTTTCTACAGTTTTTCCAGGCATGTTCGCAGTAACTGTCATAAGCGGTGCTTCTGTGAGCCCCAGTCTGTGGCAGCGAGTAGTAACCGTGATAAGGCCAAACCGTAATGCAGACTAATTTAAGAAACCACTAACTAGTAGCTGCCCATCGCTTTTCCCAGCTGCCAAACAAAAGTTTCGTTCTGAGCTTGCGGGGCCTCTCAGATCAAAAACAGATATAATACATTATCCATAAATTTGATAAAGACGTTTATAAGGATAATCTTTGATCATATCATATTAAATTCCAATGGGACAAAGATACAGTACATCTACACAGTATGGAGGATGCATCATAATGCAACTAGTTTTGCAGCTGTTCTAACAGATAGAATAGAAGATAATTAAATGCATGTTTTGTTGGTATGTGAAGAACATTGTAGCGCATCTCAGTCATCGCTAGCTCTGTCTGGACTCTGTCATCAGACTTTAAAGAACAGATGTATTTTGGATGAGTTTGTTTTCAGAAAGGGAGGACAGAAGAGAGAAGTTTACATTTTTCTTGGCATGCAGTTTCTTAGCAAAGCAATAGCGTTGGTTATCTCCTTTTATTGGTTTATTGTCTGTTGTCGTATTTTTCTTTTCTGAAGCGAGGAGAGAGATAAACGGCCTGTGATGTTGAAACTGACAGGAACAAAGAAGAGAGAGATGTGAGAGAAGCAAGAGAGAGATGTGGGCTCTCCGCACAACTTGGCATGATTTGGCATGATTTGAAGCAAAAAATAATGTCTGATTTATATATACAGTAGGTCACAGATCATGCGTGTGCATCTAGATTTGAACAGTTCATTAAAGAGCAGGTCTATTTTCTGATGTATGCGTCCGATGCAATGACATTGTGGTGAGCGGAAGATACCCTATAATCTCACCATATACAAACACACACACACTTTATTTCTGGTTCTTTTGGTGGTTAATTTCAAGGATGTTTCTGCTCAGCTTGGGTGGTAGACCATAACCACATATACATACACACCTACACAAACGCACGCACACACACACACACTGCATCAGCGGATATAATAATGCTAGTTCTTGCATGCTGGCAACGTTGCATGTGGTTTTTACAGACCTCTTTTTGTTATTTAATATGAGTTGGAACGGTGCATAATGTGAATGCTGTTTGTTTGGAGAGTTTACTGGGTCATCTTGTCAAACTGGTCTTAGACAACCATGAAACACAATATCATTGTTTCTTTGTCTTTCTGTCCATAAACTCCAAATTAAAATCAGCTTTGCCATCAAAACTAAATCTTCTTTAGCATAACATCATTCTCTTTTTGACAGGTATTTGCACAACAACGTTAATATCCACCAACCAGCTTTCTTTTAGAAATGTGGCTTTGCTCAGGATGTGTTAATGTACATAACTCAACATGCCTCAGCATTTTTGTTTGAGGCGTGTCAGTTTTTTCAGGAAGAGTTTTGTGTTTGTGGACGGCTAGCCTGCTGTCTTTCATCATTTACTCTTGTTTACGCAAGGTTTCATCAATGGGGAGCGTATGAGCGCTTGTGTTGGTGTCTGAGAATTGTGTTTGTGGGTGGTTGTGATTTAAGTTTTTGTCTCCCCCTTTCCCCCCTTGACTTTGCCCCCCAAGCATAGTTTAAAGGTGGTCCTCATTTGTGTCCCACTTAGTGCAGCGATTTGGTTTGCTTGGTTGGTTTTTAAAGTGTATTTCCTTTCGTGTTGTTGGCCACCATAACTGACAGCGATTCATTTAGCGTTATTCACTCAGGCTTGTGTGAAATGATGCCATAACAGGTGCTACAAGCTTTAGCTTATTGTTTGCTCATTAATAACCTTTGTTATGAGTAGACCCACACATACATCTGCATCGCAGGTCTTAGAGCTCCACAGATCTCTGCCGTCCTTGGACATCCATCATTCTCAAAGTTCTTCTGTGCATTGTTGAGTTTGTTCAATAAATGTTTTGGCTAGTATTTAATGTTTAGATAAGAACAAGCGTGTGGCAGTTAGTCGAGCCCAAGAACATGCAGAAAATGAATTATGCAGAAAATTAACAAGACCTCCATTGATTAAATAAAATGGCCTCATTTAAGCACAACATCTGTCCTCTTAAATCAATCAGTGGCAAACTGTGTAAAACAGGAATAAAGAAAACCTTTCTTATGTACAGTTTTTCTATCCCCTTATGGCAAGAATGTTTCAAATTCAAAAGGCTTCATGTTTGAAGGGTGGATACCTGTGATGTTTTTTTTTAAGTAAGAAGTGTACACTTAAGGGAGGGATGTTAGTAACGCCTGCTTTTAAATAAACTATAACCAACCAAATGTGAGCCCAGCAATGTGGAGGACTGTTAGCAAGACTAGCGGTTGTATAGCTGTGACACACTCGATTTGTGATGCTACAGTTCATTTCTCTGGACTGCTTCAGGAAACTGTCCCTTCAGTTGTTTTCCCCTCCACATCTCTTATGTAAACCCTCAGCTATGTGTTTGTATGGGCCGTGCCCATTATAATGCTGGTTTATAGACCTCTGACTTGCCAGGGCTGCAACTCACATTTGATAGCCTTTGGTATTCCTCAGGTGCGAGTCCAACAGATATCCCATAATTCACTGTTTTTACCTCATGCCAACCAATGCTGGGCCGAGCAAGACACACACCCTCTGAGGAATGTCAATATGAGCAAATCCGCAAAGCAAAACACAAAGGCAGTGTGATTGACTGTCTGTCGAGACTTTTGACTTTTTGTTTGGTCCACAAGGTCCATTTTGCAGCTTGATCTGGAAAAGAACAGGAGGGGACTGTCTGACCCGCATGATGCGATCAACCACACTTATCTTATATGTGACATTTGTGGCTGGGGGTAAATTGTACATAATAAGGTCAGTAATGGTTTAGTATCTACAGTTATGGTGTCCCAGGCTCCACAAATGGTTGTGCAGAAAACACTGAAATTAGCAGAAAATCTGTGATTATTTCACTGAAATAAAACAAAGTGTAACTTTTCTGCCTGAGAATATTTGCAAACAACCTTCTCAGTTTCTTTTAAAGATTTGATGCCACAAACCTCATAAACGTTAACGAATGTTTCTTAGAAGCGATATTTGCATTCCCCCGGTAGCTAGTAAACACAAATTTGTCAGGTAGTCAGGTAGTAAATGGACACTGGGCATTCCAGCTGAGTTTGAGCCTAAACCACACATATAACAAATGATATCAAATTGTGTTGTTTTCACAGCGATGGAGGAGCTGTTGGCTGAGCTGCGGGTCTTTCTGGAGCTGTTGGACAGAGAATATTTAACAGCTGGAGTGAGAGAAAAGAAACAGCAGATTTTAAACATCCTGCACAGAGTTTTGGCCACTAAAGGTAAGCACAGGCTCTCAGCTGACGTTTCACAACACGCTCTTCATCTAAAATCATCTTATTACAGCGCAGATGCTGTTTCTTCATCGGTGTGAGTGTGTTTTATTTGTGTTTCGCTGTCTCAGAGCCCTCCTGTAAGACAGAGACACACACATCTCTCCCGGCTCCCCCTCAGATGCCCCTACCAGAGATTCCTCACCCCTGGATGGTAAGTTGTGAATTATGCCATCTTAAAGGCACAGTGTGTCTTTTCTGCGCCACTAGAATTGCAAAAATATTCACCGCTTTTTGTTTCAGGAATCTCTCCCCATCCTAAACTCACACTAGTGGTTGAACCAATGTCTTAAAATAGGTTATGTAAACGATCAGTTTAGTTCTGTTTGGTACAGCTGGTTTAGCAGATATTACTTCGTTTTTTTCAAGTAAAGTTTTCATTCATGTTTTAGAGTGAATTATGAATAAAAATGGTTCAGGTTGCAATCTTCCTTTATCTCAGAACCTCATGTTTTATGTTTTCTTGCTGTTTAGCGTCACATAACTTTGCAATTATCACAAACTGCAACTAACAGTCAACAGAAGAAATGTGTTGTTTTATAGTTAGCTTAGGGTTTACAGATTCTACAAGTTCTTAGTCCCAAAACAAAAACATTGTTGTCCCAAGTTTAAAAAGGATATTGTGTGAACCATAACTAGCACTGGCTGCTGGTTTAAAGGTCTGTTTTTTTTTTTTACAAGCTCTGTAAAACAGCAGCAGGAAGTGTTCACATGAGTTTGCTTGACACTGCTGTAGTCTCGTCTGTCACACGTGAAACAGATTACTGTGTGTGTGTGTGTGTGTGTGTGATGTTAAAGTAACAGTAATCTTTAGTTCTGGCCAGATGCAGACCCTGCTAACAGTAACGGTTCTTAGAACTTAGGCTAACATTCTGTAAAAGTTATCAAAAATGTTTTAGCAGTTAAGTTAGTAAGTCTTTTTTTAAAGTTATGTCATAAATCAAACACTTTGTTCTACGTTGTTAGTGAAACATTTAATAATGTTGCAGAATTAAAAAGCTGTGTTTAAAAATGGATGTTCTTAACACTCCTAGAGCATGTATGATAATATTTTTAATGTCTTTGTAACTTAAGGGAAACATTACTAAATGTTTATACAACCTTAAATTGTTAGCTGGGGAAGTTTTTGATAAATAGCAGGTGTTTGTGAAGCGTTGTTGCACACGCACTGTCAAGCACACGAACACACACGCCCCAACACCTTGTTTTACTGTCCATCCTTCACACAATCGTCAACACACACTCAGCACTTTACAGCACACAGGATAATTAGAAACATCCTTTCCTACTTCAGTCATCTGTGCTTAACCCCAGTGTGTGTGTGTGTGTGTGTGTGTGTGAGGGGGTGGCTGTTCCTATTTCCAGGAAGGTGTGTGTGTGTGTATGTTGGGTGTGGGATGGAATGGTGAGAAGGAGAGGACAGAAGAAAATATCCATTTACTGCAGTCCCGGTTCTGACCTCTGCAAAACGTAGGAAAAGTCAGAACAGAACTGTCGCTCATAACTTTCTCTTTTCCATTACACTGTTTAGTTTTTCTAACTCCTGCTCTCCATCAACCACACCCTCTGCTCTCTCTCTCTCTCTCTTTCTCTCTCTCTAGCTATGTGATTTAGCATTGCATCGGTGAGCCAGGTTTATAAACTCCCTGTCATATTTCTGCCAAACCAAATCTGTTCAAAGTGTGTGTGTGTCTTCTATGGCTCTTATGAGTAGAGTGGTCAAAACCACTGAGTGAGAGAGCTGGAGGGATTGAAGAAGAGGATGAGGAGGCAAGCTGGACATGTGGGTGATGAGAAAGGGCCACGGACGGGACAACAGACGCCACAGGACACAAGGGCAAGATCCACGTATGGAGACTTACTGGGGATGTGTGTGTGTTGAACTGAAGCTTGTGGCTTTGGGTTTTCTGACAGTTTGGCAGCACAGTAACGGTTTTCTGCACATGTGCTACAGTCAAACCCACGGGAGGGTTTCTGCATAGCTTGTTAGATGCTAAGTAACTTTTTCAACAAATCGTGATTATTACTGATAGACAAATGAAAGTTATTCTCACCATAAAAGGACACATGCAAATGTACACAGTTTATCTATTCTCATAAAAGCTTTCATTAGGGACTAGAAGACATTGTTTGTGTGTTTCTGTAGAGCAATTGGTTGATGGCATGATCAATTTAACGTTGTATGTATGTTTCCCTAATGTTTCCATTATGATACAAGTGTTAAAAATGTTCTTCTGAGTGTAGAACACTAAGAACATTTTTTGATAACATTCTAAGAACATGTTAGCAGGCTGACGCTCGCAACAGCAAGGCTGTGGGTTTGATCCTGAGCTTATGCACAGTGAGGAAGATCTTGTCGTTGGTTGGTTTTGTTGTGGAGGCCATCACAGCTAACAGCCTGAGAGAGTGTAAGAGAATATGGAGAAGCCATAGCAGACTCCACTGGGACCATGATGACTTCCATCTGTGTTGATGTTGGCTTCTGCTCTTCCCCACCAGCCTTCAAATCTGCCCCAACACACAGGGTCACATTAATGAACACACACACCAGCTCATTATCTGTGTGCTCTCTGTAAAACCTGACCCACAGTCTCAGATGAACTTCCGCTCTGCGCCTGTTTGTTTGGACTCTTATCTTCAGAAGGCCAGAAGGTTATTTGCTTAAATTGAAAAGCTGTTCCATGTTTATGACGGGAGTTCGGCAAAGCAGGAGAACCGGGGACTTTTGGATCAGCAAAAGGGCTTGACTGTACTGTAACCCCCCCGTCCGCCCTGTCCCCCCTTTGGAGGGAGAACCGCAGTCTGGAATGCAATGACCTAATCCCTTATTGTGTCATGGACAAAAGGAGGAAAATGAATTATGATTCATGCAAAACAATGCATGTGTTAGTTACCATGGAAACATCAGTACCTGAGCTTTTACTGCCTTTTCTAAGGATCATTTACAGGTTATAGTTACAGGTTATAGTTAGTGAGGGTTTATATAGTCTGCGATTCAGGAAAATGAGCTGTCAGACGTTCAGCTGCGTTTGTGTGCAAATGCTGGAAAATTTCTGCACTAGTCAGGAACAAAAGGATTGTTGAGAACACATGGAAAACCATTTGTTAATTCACAGAATATACAGTTTGAACAGTATAAGGCTTTATGTCTAGTTCTCACAAAACATGTATGTGTGTGTGTGTGGAGTTGGTTTGTATGTAAATGTTTGCAAACGAAAGCAGCCAGCAGAGAAAATATGAAGGTTGAAAGCTTAAAGGAACTGCAGAAATAAGTTTGTTTTCCTGGCTGTACCACAGCAGTCCTGATACAATAGACCCAAACTGACCCAGACGTCTGTGCATCTGTTAGCACTCAAACTTTTATCACAAACCGCACAATGACAATATACAAGCGTTTGCGGTATGATGTGATGTGAAGTGGTCTGAGAGAAACAGAGCGAGTGTGAAATAAAAGCGAAAGTTTTCCATATCCTCTTCTGAAAAGCTGATACAGTTTATTTATGTCCAACACGTCTCTCCCATAACTAAGACTATCAATGTTAATGAAGTACATGATTCATAAATGGATGCTGTGGGATCCATTTTCTAGGTGTCAATATTCCTCCAGCTTGGAGCAAAGATGGAAATGTGCCTAAAAATACTGGAGTAGCTCTGGTTGGGAACGCTGCTTTAGCAGAGGCGTCGCATTGGAGTTATTGACAGGAATTCTGTGCTCCTGCGGGTTGAGATGCCCTGATGACCTGAAACCATAACAGGCAGTAACACAGACTTCTGTGTGTAGCTGAACAGTTTGTGGTTTGATGTGAAAACATTGACGCTAGGAAGGAACTGATAAATAGAGCTTCTATGTTCAGGGGAACATTAGACTGTAAATGATAATCATATAAGAAAAACTCCATTTCCCATAATTCATATTGTAACGATCACTTTTCCAGGAATGTTTATGCTGTGCATTTTTTCAAAATCTGTAGATTTAGTCAGCCAAGAATATTAGAAAGAACTAAACAAAAGAACGAACACTACAAGATGACAAATTCTACTGTAGTTTCAGCTAGACTGTAAAAACGCCCAGAGCCTCAACAGAAAACAGACTAAACAATGTTCAGTTCAAGTTTGATGCTGTTGTTTTTGTTGCTGAACACTTCAGAGGGAAACGAGAACATTTAGGCTGAAAAATCCAATTCTGGCCAACATCAATAGTCCACAGCACACAGAAAAAATAAATGGGGCAAGATAGGTGGACTATTGTTGAGCTCACAGGCTGTTGGTTCTTCATGTTACGTCCTCAGGCTTTCAGTTTACATCCCTCTCTGAAAAAGCCTCGTTCCATATGTTTCCTCAACAAATGTGTCTCCAAATCACGTGCAAAACCTTTGGTGTGTTTCCATGCTGTGAGTTATAGATACTGAGGGAAAAATGTGGGTGTGGGCAGGAAAAATTTGGCAGGAAGAAAGATATTGTGAGTTGTTATAAAGAGCGAGTTAAAAAGGGTAAAAGAGAGAGTTTGTGTGTTTTCTTGATAAGATCATGGAAGAACTCATCACAATTACTTCCTGGAAGGAAAACCAAGGTCAGAGGTCAGTATCAGGGACGGCTGGAGGAAACATCTTTTGCGATGGTCTTTTCATGTTTGGTGGTGACTGTTCTGCCTGCATTTTGTGTTTCATAGAAAAAAATAAAGTTATTTTAAGGTTGATGAAATGTTAGAATATTAACTAAAATATAATGTTCTTGTAGCTCATGGGCCTGTTTTGAAGTGTTTGCTATTTAATTGGTGCTTTTAAATCTTGGCAGAATGCTGTATTGTCATTAGCATCTGTCCTGTTGATGTGTGTGTGTTGATGTGTGTGTTGATGTGTGTGTTGATGTGTGTGTTGATGTGTGTGTTGATGTGTGTGTTGATGGTTTTGCGCATCTGCTGTATCACGTTGAGGTTACCATGGTGACAAGCTGCGATCGTCCGTCCTTTGGTCTCCGAAAGTGTTGAAATGTGCAGCAGCACCTCTGTGAACTGAAATGAAAGCAGAAAAAATAAAGACAGACTTTCCATGGGTTAGGAAAACACTGTTTATATGAGTTTGTCATCAGCCATAATTGTTTGCATGCAGTCTGTGAAACAAGGGGGGCTCTGGGGGGCCGATGTTGTCATGACAACCCCAGGCTGTCACATGTGTTGCTAGCGGGGCCCCACCAAGGGGCCAAATCACAGAGTCTTAAACACATTGTAACACACACATTTATGCACTAATAAGGTTGTGCAGCTTATTGACTATAGATGTTAGGAGTTTAACTAGCAGCAGGTGTGTGTGTGTGTTACAGTGTGTGTGTTTTTGTGTGTGTGTGTGTGTGTGTGTGTGTGTGTGTGTGTGTGTGTAAAGTCCCTTAGGAGTACAGAGAAGTAAGTCAAAGACTCACATGCAAGCTCTGTTCTAAAACTACATAGAAAAGACCCTAAAATTCATAACGCACATTTTTGGGTAAGCTAATCCTTTTTAAATAAGATTAGCCTTTTTCTTGGATGGCTTTTGTTACTGAATCCATCATAGGGCATTGGAATACATGTGTTACTGCTATACAGTGTGACTGAAGACAGCATCTTAAGTTGTTTACTTTTTAAAATGGTCTTGGATCTGGATAAATGTCATCTACACCTGCCTACCTGTGTGAGTTTCAGAACAGAGCCTAAATGTTTGGTGAAGGATAACGTGGGTGCAAACAGTGTTAGATTTAACTGTGATTTAACACACTTGTTTTTGTTTAAACACAGAAAGAGAAAGTTGGACAGATGACTTGCATTAGAAACCGTGTCCACACTTACTAATGGTCTGACTCCAGATGCGAATCTGGAAGAGGTTCTAGTTCAGCATCCATCTAGTTTTGTACTTTTGATTTGTTTGTGTTTTATTGTTTCGTGTCTTTATTTCTCACGTCTCTTTGATTCTTTCACACATTTTCACATTTATTGATCTTTTTTTAACAATACAAGGAACTTGTTTGACTTTTCTTCTACTTTCTTTCTTAAAGCACTCAAACAATGGTCCACCTCCGTTACCGAGCTCCTCTCTTCCTGAAGGATATTATGAAGAGGCCGTGCCGCTGGGTCCTGGAAAAGCCCCAGAGTACATCACCTCCAGTAAGAACATACTAACAACTTAAAGAGAACGTTCTTAGAATGTTGCCAAATGTTCTCTAAATCTTTTTTACAACATAAAACTGTAAACTGGGTAATTTTTTTAAGACCTAAACTAAGTAATTTAAACTATATTCACAGATTATGACTCGGATGCAATGAGCAGCTCATACGAGTCGTATGATGAGGAAGAGGAGGATGGAAAAGGACAGAAGATGCGTCACCAGTGGCCGTCTGAAGAGGCCTCCATGGATTTGGTGAAGGACGCGCGTATCTGTGCCTTCCTCTTACGAAAGAAGCGCTTTGGACAGTGGACCAAACTTCTCTGTGTCATAAAGGACAACAAACTGTTGGTAAGAACATATGTTAACATCTATAACAGATTTAATCACAGTCAACCACAACTTAGCTTTAACTTTCCATGTGCGTCGCTTCTCCTCCCAGTGCTACAAGTCCTCCAAAGATCAGACTCCACAGATGGAGCTTCTCCTGTCCGGCTGCAGCATCACTCATGTCCCCAAAGATGGCAAGAAGAAGAAGCATGAGCTGAAGATTGTCCATCAGGGCGCTGATGCTCTGGTTCTGGCGGTCCAGAGCAAAGAACAGGCTGAAGAATGGCTTAAGGTACAAATCTGAGGCGGTTTAACACCAGCATTAATAAACCAGGACATTTATTTAGGTGGTCTTAATAACTGAAATGTGTCCAGCTTTTTTGTTCATACAGATTATTAGCTTATTAGCAAGTCACAGGAAATGTAATTGCTAAACAGTAGCAATAGGTTTAAACAGGTTCTCATTCTATATCAAATATCACACACACACCATTATATTTATACCACACACACATTATATTTAGACATTTCTAAATGTAATCCACCCACAGTTTTTTCCGCCTGCATACACGCGTCTCGTGTGAGTCTAACATCTAAGAAACATTTCATGATCCAAGTTATTTCTCTTGTATTTTTTGTGCATCCTAATGGCTCTTGAGATTGAAGCCGTTGATAACCTGTTACTCTAAAAGTCTGTTGTGCATCTCTTTAAGGCTATTTTTATCCATGTTTGGTTTTCACAAACACAAGAAAAGTTCAAACCCAGCTAACAATTTTAGTTTTAGCGTTTCCATTAAGTGACAAAATGCAGGAACTTGAATCTGGTTGCTGGTTTACATCGCGGGCTAGTTAGAGTCTCAGGACTCTTATGTGATAGATCTTCATGATTATAAACTGAAAGCGAATTAAACATTGACAAAGATCATTAAAGGATAGCAGTTAACTCTCTGCTGTCCTTTACAGAATGAACACAGACACGTTCAACACAAAAATGTGCCATTTTCTGATTCTTTTACTTGTTTCCATGAGGTCGTGAGCTTCTGTAAATTCGTTCAGAGGCAAAGAGGCACATGAGTTATCGGCTCTGAATGTCTCTGAATGGGCTGGTACGTCAGACAGAAGGAATACACAGAAATGTCTTGTGACTGCTGTTTAGGAAAGGGCAGAGGCATTTGGTGAGGTCTCGTGTGCTGAAAGCGTTCAGGAATAATTGATTTTGGCTTGGGATAGACAGGAACCACCCTCAGCTCAAAGCCCTTTGTTGTTTTCCGTTTCATACAGCAACTCCTCAGTCAGGGGAGTGCAGACCGGCATATCTGAGCTGTTTCCTGTATTCGTTTCTGTGGAAGGCTACATTGTGGATGATTAATAGATGATCCATCCATTGAGGTTTTAAATTGAAACATGTTCCCAGTTATCAATTTTAGGTTGTAAAAATGTTTCCCTTATGTTTTCATCAAGTACATTTATATTACAGTCGTACATTTGCCAATGTGATACGATGTGTAACATTTAAAAAATTGTAACTTGGGAACTTTGAGAGAGATTTTACAGTTATAACTTTTAACGTTCTGAAAGCGTTAGCTGCGTTCATGTTGATTCTGTGTCCAGTGAGTGTTTGCAAATGATTTATTTAACATAAATCATTTGCATGGCCTCTGTTTTCCAATTATTCACACTTAATTCACACTTTTTCTTCTCAGAAGTGTTTTTTACTTTGTTTGCACAGATAAATCGTTTATAATAAACACTGTAATATTCCATAAAAAATAAGAATCGTATTTTTGATTTCATGGTGACTGTAAGATCTTCTTTCACTAAAGCTTTTTTGACTAAGCGTATCCCAGAAACCCACTTCATTACAGTCAAAGCCAAAGAGTGAGGCCGCAGCCTGCAATTTTCCTGCGAGCTCAATTCTGTAAACCTGCTGCCAAACCCGAGCATGATGCGTCAAGTTTTGAGGAGCTGGAAGGGAATATTTGGTTATATTTTGGCCTTTTTGGCATGGGGATGGTGTTGGGAGAGTGTGGAGTTTCTCCGTGTGTTTGTGCAGGCCTGCTGCGACCGTCTGGTGGACTCTGTGACACAGGCATCGGTTTTTTGAGACCTAACCCGCAGGTCATGCAAGGTCACGCTGGTATGTGGCGGCGAGGAGTCTGTGCAGTCTGGAGATCTCTGGATATCTCATTCAGAAAGAGAGCCACTGCTCAACACATAGACAGCCACGAGAGCAATGACGCATGTAACAGCCTTCCAGCTGCCTGCCGCATTTCCAGCTGCATGTGACGTGCTTTTTGAATGCATGTGCATGGCAGAATGAGGAGGCGATGGAAAGTTCTGGGAAATCTGTTTGATTGGGGCACAGAACGTTTTTAATCACTTATTTCTGGTTACCTGGACATATTAGACACTGTTAAAATCACTCCAGGCTCTGTAAATGTATTTAAATGAATTAAATCACTCTCAGGAATGTCACAATTTATGGGAATAATTCATCCAAAGTTATAAGAAAACCGCTCACAAATGCTATTTGTGTGCTTGTTCTTAATTTCACTCTCTTTGAAAACCAAACACATAAACACTGGATTTGTGTTCTGTATTTAAAAAAGTGTCCTCACTCTTTTCAGTGTGAAACGTTACGATCTAAACGTTCTGTTACTGTGCACTAACATTTGCTCTCTGGTGTCTTTAAGGTGATGAGGGAAGTCTGTGTTAATGGAAACGGAGTGCTGGACTGTGACGGAACCGGATCTGCTTCCCTTGTTCACAGAACCGAGCTGGAAAAGGTGTGACTCCAAAATAATACTGTGTGTGTGTGTGGTGTGTGTGTGTGTGTGTGTGTGGTGTGTGTGTGTGGTGTGTGTGTGTGTGTGTATTAAAACACATGTTGCTTTATCACACCTTACCTGCCTGCCTGCAGTACAGCTAACACTTTAGGTTATGAAAATATTTCCCTAATGTTTCTGTCACAAAAGATTAAAAAAATTTCTAGAGACATTAAAAGATGTTGCATTAATATTACTGCTTGGTTGAAAAAGTGTTCCACTAACAACTTGTTGTGTTTTTTGTATTTTATGTAAATGTAAAAAAGGTTGTACTAGCTCACTAGTTCTCTCTTGTTTTTTTCATAACTTTAAGAGAACTTTCAAAGAATATTCTGGGAACGTTCCCCCTGTAGCTGGACCTGTATTCTTGCACAGGCTAAAAAGCTTAACATGCTAAATTCCATCATGCCATGAATATGTTGTTGGCAGGGTTTAATAGAAATGTGATCTTATCATATTTTAAGAACACATTCTTTGCATGCAGCATGCTAAAGCATTATTTTCGGTGGTCCGCAGTGCATGCGTCTTGCATTTGTTTACGTGTGTGTGACGTTTTTAAGACACATCTAAGAGGTTTTAATGTCAGCCCTCCTAAACTGACACAGCATGCGTTTGCCTGTTCTAATTATTCACACTTAATTCAAAACAGATGCGCTGAGTTTTGTTTGGGTTAACTGCTGAGTTTAAGCCTGTGTGTGTGTGTGTGTGTGTAAGCTACAACTTTCAAAATAACATTATACATTTTTTGTTACTAATGGAACGTTACAGAAACATTCTTAAAACCTAAAACTTAGCTAAATATTCAGATTTACTGTAGTGCTCCCAGCTTATCCACAGTTGGATCTGTGTTACAGAAGCTGTCCTGTGATCGGCCCAGCTCAGATGGAGAACCCTGCCATGAAAACGGCATTTCAGATGGGAAAGATGCAGGTAAACCGGTCCTCACGTTCAGATTTGGATCTCAATCAATACAGACTTAGTCCTGAATTCAGGACTAAACCACTGAAAGCACTATAATACTGCTGCAATATTTTAATCCTGAAACTTGCCTGTTTGTCATGAAGTAATGATCAAATGATGGATAAATTATTGAATAATATAACGGTGCATTTATTTTGACACTTGCTGCAGTCGATCTACGGAACACTGGTGTGTCTCAACACAATTTGTGTGCTCAGAACCAACATGCAAAATCGCGATGTGCATTCTTTATCTATTTACTATGAAACGGCAACAAAAAAGTTCGAACTAATGAACTATTAAATACTGGATTTGTAAGAACACTTATCTTAAACTTAATCTCATGAAGTTGATGTTTATTTGGTCTGAAGTTTGCATCGTCGGAACAAACACATGGAGACTTAAATAATCTAATAGGATTATTTATCCAGTGTTTAGCGTCTCGCTCTGGGATTGAACTTCTCAGGACATCTGTTTCAGGTCTGAAACTCCTTTATGCCCTGTTTTGTTTTGAGTTTGAGACGGATCACTGTTGCCTAAGACATGTTGGTGAAGAACATTGCCTGACTTGAGCTGTTTCCAGGCCTGTATCTTCTGCAGGCTTGTGTGATTGATGGCTCTGCTCACGGCTACAAATCACTGCAGCTGATTCACTGCAGACCCTGCTAACAATTTTAGGTTGTAAGAACGTTTTCCTAACATTTTCATTAAGTGACAATAAGGTTAAAAATGTTGTTTTAAAAGTTCAAGGAACGTTCAAAGCGTATGTTGCATTGCCTTAACGCTATTGCCTGGTTAAGAACGCTAACATTTGTTTAAAAAGTTTTTTGAATTAAAGAAACATAAAGGCTTATGTTTGTCATGATATGTAAAATTGTAAAAGGTGAGATTTTTCAGAATTCAGAAGGTACAGAGTCAGGAATTACAAATAATATATTCTGTATAAGAGATTGCCTTCGTTTTGCAAATCACAAACTTCGGTCCATCACAAATGCATGCCCCTTGTGGTTGCATGGTGCAACTACAGCTGTACTGTTTTTTGCTGTGAAAACCCCCATCAAATTTATAATCTGTCTAATCTAACAAGCACCTGAGATGTTCTCACATCACATTAGGATCTAAACGCTTTACCTCTAATGAGAGAGAGAAAAAACTCACACAGATTAATCAAATGAGTCACATTCTTTCCAGCTCTCGTAAGTGCTGAGGCTCTGTAAAATCACATTAGCCTGATCACACAGTTTTCCCTCATGATATAAAGAACTGTATACATATGGGCCCTTTAAAAGGGTCAATGGTTTTCGCATCTGTGGCTCTGGGTTTTGCCTCATGCCTGTGGTTGCTGCGCAGACACAGAAACTGTAGAAGACTCTGGATTCTAATGGACTCAACTTTAATTAAAGGATTTGCAAACTAAGACGTGATCTTCTGCAGTGCAGTTCTCTTCGACCAAACTCTCTGAAGCGCAAGAATCTCGCTGTCTGTTCATGCTGTATGCGCTTTATCTTTGGGTCCATTTTGTGCTGCTTTTGTAGTAAAGATCTTTTGAAGAAAACAAATGAGCCTGTAATTTGTTGTTTTGACATTGTACATTTTTTATCCCAGACCAGCTAGTTTGCTCCCATTGGCCTCCACTGGTTTGGAATCAGATGTCTAGACAGTTTTCTACAATGTTTTCTCTCACTAAGGGTCTAAAGGGGCTTTTTGCTTACCAAAACCATTAACCACCACAGACCACACTCTTTCTTGGTTAGATTAAATCATCATAACATCTTGGAGAGGAATTGAGTGGGTTTTACGCCCTGTTTAAGATTTGAATTTGTTTGCTCGCGTCCCTGAAGACATTGTCTGTTTCGTTTCTTATTTCTCAGTGGTTCATTAGATTCATTCACAACACCAACATTCAATGTGAACAAAAATTCCACCTCGTTAAATTCCGTAATGTGGATTCATAATTTTCCAGAATCCGCAAAATGTTTTCCAAACCCATCCTGTTAAAGTTGCAATATCAACATGTCTCTAAATATCTAGCATCACTTTATAATATATTACGTTATGGAATCCCATACATGTATTTCATGCCTTGACACTAATTTGCCCGTTTTTCAGCCAAAGGCAAGAAGAACTCTAAATCAGAGCAGAAAGGCACCGTGGGCCGAGTGACTGGAAAGAAAATTACTAAGATCATCAGCCTGGGCAAGAAGAAACCGTCCACAGATGAACAGACGTCATCTGCAGAAGAAGACGTCCCAACATGTGGTGAGCACCTGCAAGCGCTGATTTCTCATGTAGGTTTTGTGAACGTCTGAGCTTCATGAATTGGTACAAGCAATGTGAGCAACCAGGGGTCTCGTGATTGTTTGTATATGTGTGGAATTACAGCATTTGTGAGACTCTGTTTGTCTGCTGTAGGGTTTTATTGGGACGATTGTACATTTGTTTAGCATGAAACGTTATAATTTACCTGATAAACATGCAGAACATTCTCCGTGTAGCTGTGTGCATCACATGCTTCTAGACACCAATGGCACCTTTTCATTGAGTTCGATTGCCATATAAATCTCACCGAACGGTTCTTAATGAACAGGTTATCTGAATGTTCTGTCCAACAACCGCTGGAGAGAGCGCTGGTGCCAGCTAAAGGACAACCAGCTGTTGCTGCACAAGGACCGGTCCGATCTGAAGACCCACATGGCGTCTCTGCCGCTGCGGGGGTGTGAGGTCATTCCGGGGCTGGACTCCAAACACCCCTTCGCCTTCCGTCTCCTGCGTAATGGACAGGAAGTGGCCGTTTTGGAGGTATGCCTCTGTGACCTTGGGGAAGCGATCAGACGGATGGTTTGATTGGCTGGCTCTGGCGATGATGCCGTGTAACATTCATAGCTGATTTGTTTTTCTAGTCTTATATTTTGATGACACTGGTTCTGTCCTCACTGGTTTTCCTGTCAGGCGTCCTCCTCAGAGAGTATGGGGAGGTGGTTGGGGGTGTTACTGGCAGAAACAGGCTCCACGACAGACCCTGCTGCTCTGCATTATGACTACATTGATGTAGAAACCACAGCTAACGTCATACAGCTGGCCAAACAGTCCTTCTGGTCAGTCCTGCTGCGAGTGCCTGTGTTGTGTACCATGATTCACTGTTTTCAACTATTTTATGTTCATATGAATTCACTCATTTATATTCTTCATGTCTTTATTTAAAAGTTAATTTCTCCACACTTCTGCTTCTAAAAGAATATCATGGCATCTACTCTAAAAGTCTCTCAAAGGTACAGTAGTTGTTTTGGTCATGTTAGCAGTATTGATTATATGTTTGTATGTGTTCCCAGTTTCACCAGTAAGCGAGCAGTTTCTCCCAACCCGTACCTGGATAACCCGGTGAACGGTTACGCCCGTCCCTCAGGAGTCGCTCTGCATTATGACGACGTTCCCTGCATCAACGGAACAGTGAGTGAGAAACATGCTAACCCTGTGACCTCACTTCCTGTTTTACTATGGCTGCGTTAATGGCAAATAATTAACTATGGCAACAAATTTACCTTTCTGTTTATTCCTGTCTAACTTTCTCGTCTTCATTCCTCTCTCCTCTCCTCTTATTTCTCTCTCTCGTCTCATTATTGCTCATCTGTTGCTCGCACACTTGCGATACGGAAGGTACCAGGTGTGCAGTACTCTTCTCCGACAACAAGAGATCATCTCTGGAGTGAGGAAGCTCAATATGAGAACACAGATCTTTATGAAAACATGCCTTCCCCCAAACTAGCAGCCCGCTACTCCCCCAAATCAAACCGCTCTTCATCTGCAGGGCATTACAGCACACCGGTCTCTACCAAATCTCTCTCCTCTTCCTCAGCTGCTAACACTAACACTCATCAGGTGACTAAACCAAGCTGCGTGTCTGATGCTGTAGAGTGAATTGTGGTAAAGCGAGACACTTTCTGATCATTCCTTTGCGTTGCTTTTAATATAAGGCCTGAATTCTTAGCTCCATCCACAGTGTCATTATAAACCACACTTTACATCAGAGTGAAGGACAGAACATTAAACACAAGTGTCACGCTTTATCTATATTCACTGACTCTAACAGAACGTTCTCAAAACATTGGCTTACATTCTCTGAAAGTTCTCTCAACATTTTTAACATAACCCATTACATTTTTAATTTTAATATACATTTTTAAGGACTTAATGGAAACATTAGGAAAGCGTTTGTGGATGTAAAATCAAAGCTGAACCACTGAGCTTGTCTGTCATAAGTGTTAAATTAGAAGCAGGTTTTATGTGCTGTAAATGTGAACTGTTTTAACAGCAGAGCAGAAGAACAGGGTTGATGTGTGTCATGATGGGACAGACGTCCATCTGGATAAATTACTCTCACAGCGACAGACACTGATATCACATGTACTGCAGACCACCCAGCTTCAGAAACAACTGCTTTAATCTGCAGTATATGATATTCATGTCTGTGTTTGCCATAAATTCACTGAGGCTTTAATTCAGTATGGATTAAATTTTATTGGCCAGACATGCCGGCAGAAAAGAGCCAGCTGTAGCGTAACCCAAGTGAACAACTTTAAGTTGTAAGAACATTTCCCTAATGTTTCCATTAAGTAACAGAAACGTTATTTTACAGGTTCTAGAAATGTTCAAAAACTTTGTTTGAACATGTTTGAATTCTGTAACATTTTTATAGATGGATGTTCCACTGACATTATGGCAAGAACTTTATAATAACTTTGAAAGAACTTTTAGAGAACACTATTCAATGTTCTGGAAACATTTCCTTATCGTTGGGCCGCTGTCAGCTGAACTGTAACTAACTACTAACTGTATCTGTACGTACTTGTCAAGCCCATGTGGTTTAGGTGAATGTTCTTTTTGAAGTAACCTTTGATATGTCTGTGAAAGCTGCTGTACCTTCACGAAACCGTTACAGTGGAACAGGCGTTAACAGCCCATAAGTATCAGATGTTTGTTAATGGCCCTCATCAGGGTTGAATATTTTTTCATGCTTGCTTATTTCTTTCTGCCAATCAGCTGAGGGGAAAGAAATCCCTGACCACCAATGGGATCGCTGCAAAGCAGAAATTGGACAAAAACCAGCCCAAAAAAGTCAACGGAACCAGCAACACTCTTCCAGTGAAACGCAACAATTCTAGTAAGAGATTTTGAGCCGGTGGACATTGTCTAACAGTAAACTAGCTCTTTTCTAGCCATTATACTAATGTCTTTAGAGGAAAAAGAAAGCACACAGATTTGTGGAGAATGCAGGTATTTGGAGATCACTGAGTCTCTGTTGACATGCACCATTCCAGATGGTCAGTCGGTCACATCCTGTCCACTCTCAGACTCAGACATTCTAACTATTCAATGGCTTATTTACATGGACTGTCAAATGTTTGGATATTCAGCTGTGCTTTGATCTGTGTTTGTGGTCTCAGAGACCCTTAACTCCAAACGTTAGAAATGTTAAGCAATGGTTAACTTGCCTCATTAACATTCACAGGTGTGGATCAGTACAAATATGGGAAAAACAGAGTGGAGGCAGATGCCAAGAAACTGCAAGCGAAAGAGGAGGAGTTGATGAGAAGAAAGCAGGACATTCGAAACCGCCTGACCCAGCTGAAGAAGGATAAGAGGGACCTCCGCACGGCGTTGGAGAACAATGCAGGTGAAGATGGCTGCAGAACTATTCCATTTGTTCCTGGTTATCTGAGTGTTGGACCTGAGCAGGCATACCACACAACTCTTTCTATTTCTGTTGTGTTGTGGTTGGTACAAGCACCCACAATGAATTGGTCCAAAATCCCACCTAAATAACCGGGGACCAGCTTGGGAGACTGAATTCTGGGAGTAAATTTCAGGAGAGATGTTTCAGTTCAAGATGTTAAAGATCTTTTATTCCCTTAATAATCTTCAAACATTATGCAAATTTCATGCATAATTATGTGTAAAATGTTTTGTGCATCTATGGGTTAATAATACAAAATAAGTCCCTAAACAGGACGTTCCCTCAAACCCTTTCTATTACTGTGGCAGCCTTTTAGTTGGTAGCCCCGCCCACTATGACATGTGACTATAATTGATATGTCATTGGTCCAAATTCTCATCCCACAAACTGTATATTAAACATGATTGGCTGTAACTGTTAGATCTTTGTTAAATAAAGACAATGTGAACCCACACTGCTTCATTCAGGTAAGCGCTCCCAGGCCTCCCTGACAGAGAGACTTAAGAAAGTGGAGGATGAGTGTAAACTGAAGGAGGAGGAGCGAGTGACTCTAGAGCTTGAGCTGACGGAGGTGAAGGAGAGTCTGAAGAAAGCCCTGAATGGAGGCGTCACTCTGGGCCTGACCATCGAACCCAAAACCGGCACCTCCAGCCCACAGGTCTGGAAAAACAGCAGCAGCTAAAATAGAAATGACGTAACGCTAACTGCAGGTTTAGCTTTCAGACAGAAAGGACAGAGAATGTCTAAATATTTCGTGTCTTTTAATAGTCTCCAGTGTTACTGAGGAGGACGGTGGACAACTCACCCATGTCCAGCTGTGACACCAGCGACACTGAGACCTGCTCTCTGCCCGTCAACAGCGCATCTCTGCTGCGCAGACAGACACAACAGAAGACCTCCCCTGTGAGAGGACACGTCCTGAGGAAAGCCAAGGTGAGAAGAGAACACTTTCAGAACGTCGGCTAATGTATATCAAAAACGTTATTCTTAAGTTATTGGAACTTTTGAAAAATGTTCTCAGCTTTGGGTGATCCGCTTGGTTTAGTTTTCTGTTTGTCTTTGTCTTTTGCAGGAATGGGAGATGAAATCCGGCACATAAATTTCTTTCTACCATCTTTTTATTTTCTTTGTATCTATTTATTTAATTTTGTTTATATCAGAGGGATGTTGAAATTGAATTGACTGAACTATAGACATGTAGAAACGGCATCACACCAGCTATTGTACTGCCATCATTTAAACATTATCATTCAGTTATGATTAATTTTAATAGCCACATTTACTACATGAAATCTCTTATATAATACATAAACACAGTGGCCTCGGTCGGGAATCCTTCGCGTCTATTAAGTCTTTTTCTTTCTTCAACAAAACACCATTCATGGAAGACACAATCTCCAAGTATTTATTTGTAAATGTTGTTTGTAAAAGTAATTATGTAAGCCTTTCTTTGTTTGTTTGTGTTGATTTTAGCAACGCCTTTAATTCATGCAGTTAAAAATGCAGCTTCTATTGGGAGCCGAATAATTGTCAAGAGTAATTTAAATGACAGAACCTGATCATTTAAAACTGCCTATTATGTTCAATCCGATAGTCTAGCCAGACGTTTGGCGGTTGTTAGCAACAGCCCATGGGGAACAGGGCAGCTGAAGGCAGGGTGTGGCCCTCTGTTGGCGGGGTGTTCTGGAAACTGGGCACAGAAATATGTACATTTATGCATTCGGCAGACGTTTTTATCCAAAGCAACTTGCAGTACATTTAAGTTCAGTACACGTGCTTCCTGAAATCAAAGCCCCACCTTTGCCCCGCTAATGCAATGCTGCGCTAACACGCTGCAGTCACGCTTCTCCATGTACATAATCACAGACCACTGCCATGCAGCGATACACTGACACACGTACTGTACGCCGAACAAAAACACGTATGTGAAAGTTCATTCAAGTTCTCAGACTAAATTCACCAGCTTTACATGTGCAGGTGTAAACGCTCGAGTTTCTGCACAGAAACAAAGAGAAGAATGTTTGGAGATCGTATTTCAAAAGAGTTTAGGCTCTGATCCAATCCATGGTTTTTGGAAAAGCCTGACGTACCTCAAGGTCCAGTCCAAAAAAACTGTTACTACTAAAGTCCAGTCGCCGGTGTCCTGAAAAGGTGCTTTATACGCAATAAACTCCTAATTCAGCAAGATGGTGGAGTTTTGGTGCTTTATTTAGATGTGTGATTATACTTTCACATTCCTGTATAAAACACATTTATAACCTGTTGTTAATAGTGCAGTGAAGCTTAGCTTTTTATTTGATTATAAACATCTTAAAGCCTCAAACAAACCGTTTTTATAGACATATACCTATAATTCTGCTTTTCCACCTGGACTCATAATGTTTAAGATCTAGTATTTGTCCAGTTATGTTGTATAGGTCAGAACTGGATAATAAATGTAGGTATTTATCTAAAAAAAGTGACTCTTTCAAACTCATGTTTCTCCAGCTTCAGTATTTCTGCGTATTTACTGTTAATCTTCGGTCAATGACTTGTCTTCAAGCAGTTATCCATTGTTTTGACTTGCTTTCATTTCAGACAGTAAAATCCTTCCAGATTTAAGCAATTTTTTTGTGTTGCCTCAAAAATACAGTTCAAATGTTTTAGAGGAATGTGAACAATTTAGCTATAAATGTCATTTAGTTTGATGGTGGAAGCAAGAAGTTTTAAAGGCTTGTTTTTTTTGCACCTTATGAATATTATCTAGTTTTTATTCTATTGTTTTTCATGCTTTTGACTGTTGTCAGCTTGGCAACTAAAGGACTGTACATACAAATGAAATAAACTGCTCTTAAAATGATTCTTGTGTCTATGAGTGTCTGTATTGACACTGTAACTGGCAGCGTTTGTAATGGCTTTATAAAGCTATAAAGGTTATTGGAGAAATGACATGACATGGCTCTGATTCTCATGATTATTATTAGTGTCAGTCCTCTGGTTTAGTCCACAGTTCACTGTTGTATGTCTTTTAATCCACTAACTGCAGCTGTGAACTATACTGGACTGGTGAGACTCCAGTGACTCAAATAGAGAAATGGCGACATCTAGCGGATTGTGTTTATTTACTTTTATTTATTTGTGAATTATGAATTGTTTCTGATGGGGCCTGTTTGCTTAATTTCATAAAATCTAATCTCCTAATTTATGCATTTAAGGTCAATTAAAGTTAATATAGCTTGTGCGTGTCATCATTAAGCGTAAAGAACAGTCACGTGGTGTCTGGTGTTTTTCTCACCGCGGTTCACAACGGGCCAATCATCGCTAGGATAGTGTTTTTAAAATGATAGTGTTTTTAAAATGATTTCAAAACCAATATGTTTAGTCAACAAACTTGTTTTGTTATTACTTTATTTAAGTAATAAAGTAATAGCTAATAAGTGTTTTTGATATGTTAAATTAAATGTAAGATGTTATGCTTCAGTGCACCGCTAGAGGGCGGAAGTGCGTTTTGAATAGTTTATGACTCGCAGAAGTTTATACCGAAGAAGACAGAACCGGACTTCGACACTTTTAACTCTAATATTGTTTATTATTATTTTATCTTATATCAGTAACATCAGCCCGACAACATGAACGAGGATATTCTCACCACTTTAAAAATACTGATTATTGGGGAAAGTGGAGTTGGCAAGTCCAGGTATGAAGTTTCTGACGAAACAACAGCTGTTATGATCACAGACTTTATGACACGAAATGTGATTTTTATTACAATAACTTGTGGTTATTATTATATTAATATAAGTAAAGTGATCTACTGTTAATACGTCAGCTCAGGTGACAACATTCATAAATCATCTATACATCCCAAAGGTAAAAACATCTTGTGAAAGTTATAATTTAGTGATAAATAGTTGCAATACAAAGTAGAGCTGTTAGTGTTGTGATACAGTAAATGATAATGACTACAATGATACTGTAATAGTATCTGTTATAGAGAACAACGTAGTGTCTGTCTCTCTCTCTCTGTACTTTCTCTGTGTCTCTCTCTCTTCTCAGTCTCCTTTTGAGATTTACAGATGACACATTTGATCCAGAAATTGGTGCAACAATTGGTAAGTCTGTTCCTCAAAATATGACTGTATATTAATAAAGGCAAAGGCCTGACACACTTTAAAATGAAGTATTACACAACATAATGTAAACACGTCATAAATAGTTACACTATGCAGCGTTTGCATTTTGATAGTAACACAATAAAACAAGCAGTCAGCTTACACTGTCTTCTGATGCATGATTTTAATATGAGACTCTAAATAGCACAACATTAACAAACAACTCATTGTGTGAAATTGTGCCTAATAATGTAGTTAGAAAAAGAGACATTATTTTCAGACCACACAAGATCTGCATCAGTCACACATGTGCTGCTCTTATATGAAGAGAGTTTGGCGTTCTGGACAAACAACAGTTAAAACTTTTGTCTCTCTACCACCATCTCTGTTTAAAACATATAATCGTGCTTTTTTTGTTATTTCACTTATGTTAAAGTCAAATGAGGCCAAACCAACATTTTCCAGGATTCGGATGTGACATGTCTGATGTGTGTTGATGTTTGTGCTGAGAGTTTATGTGCCGTCTGTTATCAACCCTCAATTCCAGATCAGTCAGTACCAGTCGTATAGAGTTAATAGGGTTTGTTGTATATGTACTAAACATGTCATTTGTTTCTCGTTCAGGTGTAGACTTTAAAGTGAAGACACTCACTGTGGATGGAAACAAAGCCAAGCTAGCAATCTGGGTGAGGAGTCAGTAAGTTTAGTTCAGAGCAGCGCTGGTTTATGTCTTTAAAAACTCTGTCTCCAGTCCTCTAACGTTTGTGTTTGTTACTTGGTTAGTTACACTTAGAGTTTCTGTAATAGTTTGAACATTACTGCACGGAAACATTTGTAGGTTGTATGAGAAGTGACATCTGAACATGTGAATAGATCAGAAGAGGGCAGTGTTGATCCTTTTCCTTTTGCTCCTACAAAATTAAAGACGTTCCGTTTGAACGTTTGTTGTGTTTTCAGGACACAGCAGGTCAGGAGAGATTTCGGACTTTAACACCCAGTTACTACAGAGGAGCTCAGGGTGTCATTCTGGGTGAGTGAGTGAAGTACAGACAAACTTTAACTAAAGCTAAACTACTGATCTTAATATAATACAAATAATAAAATATAATAACAGATTAATACTGTGTGTGTGTCTGTGTGTGTGTGTATGTATGTATATGGGTGTCTGTGTGTGTGTGTGTGTATATGTGTGTGTGTGTGTGTGTGTGTGTGTGTGTGTGTGTGTGTGTGTGTGTGTGTGTGTGTGTGNTGTATATGGGTGTCTGTGTGTGTGTGTGTGTGTCTGTGTGTGTGTGTGTGTGTGTGTGGTTTAGTGTATGATGTCACCAGGCGGGAGACCTTTGCTAAGCTGGATAACTGGTTGACTGAACTGGACACTTACTGCACCAGAAATGACCTCGTCAAGATGCTAGTGGGGAACAAAATAGATAAGGTTGGTGTCTAAGTTTTTGGCTCCGTTATATACATACACTAAAAACATGTTTTTCATGCTATAAATAATTAATCGCCTCAGCTGGTTGTGATATATGTAGATATTTTAAAGCAGTTTACAGTAGTTGGCTGTGTTATGTTAGCAGCTTGCGGTGGTCTAACTAGTTCTTTGCAGGTACTGTAGTGTAACTGTTTTAAACGATGTCACAGTTTCTCCAACACGGTGTCACTTCTTTTCATGCAGGAGGAACGTCAGCTTCAGCGAGACGAGGGGCTGAAGTTTGCTAGGAAACATTCCATGCTCTTCATCGGTGAGTCTGTTACCTTCAGAAGAAACTGAGCTCTCATTATTCCGTCCTGTAAAACAAGAGTCTGTCTCAAGAATGCGTTGCCCTTTTACTTTGGTTTCATTTTTTGGTTCCCGTTTTTCGCTTCAAAATTCATCTCCTTCCCGCATGGAAAACTCAGAGTTTTGACGTAAGCTGGTTTATTCTGCTGCCATGTTACACACTTGGGCCCGTTTGCTAAAAACAATCATTATGGTATTTAATTGAGAAGGATTATTTATACAAGTTGAGCATTTATTTATTATGACGGCAAATTGAAGTCAGGCTCTACGATGGCTCTGATTTAACTCTCATTTGTGCTTGTGTAATCGTAACGGCGCTGTATGTGTGTTTCGCGGGTGACGTCTTTCATTCTTCTGTGCTGTGGGTTCGGTTTGTAAGTCACGTGACATGCGTTTCATGAGCCGGTATGTAAGCAGCCATCTGTATGAATTAGCTGCTAAATCCTCGCAGCAGATGAAATTAGCAGATGGGCAGCAGGGGTGCAGCCGCAACGCTGCTGGTTTGTACTTCTTCAGATTTTTATGTTTCCCATCTAATTTCTCTGCTACGTATTTCTTCAATTTCAAGGCGAGCGTTTCACGCAGCATGTAGACGCTTCAACCGAACGGTGTCTTTGTTTGGCAGTATGAAGTAGTGTTGCATCCGTGTGGAGTAATCGCATCTCTCTTTCTCCAGAGGCCAGTGCGAAGACGAGGGACGGAGTTCAGTGTGCGTTTGAGGAGCTGGTGGAGAAGATCCTGCAGACACCAGGTTTATGGGAGAATGTCCACAAGAACAGAGGAGTCCAGCTGTCTGAACTCTCTGAGAGCGCCGGCGGGGGCTGTGGGGCGTATTGCTCTCTTCTCTAGCGCACAGACCAACAGTTAGCAACACATCAGACATATTAACCTTCCCGGTTCATGTATCCATGCACACGCACCAGCACAATAGCCATATGAGCAAATGATCTCACATGTTACCTAGACAGCGGTGATTGTTAAACATTATTAGTATGAGGGGAACTCTGGAACTTTAGCAGGAACCTTCCCCAGCTGAAGAACTATTGAAGAGCTGTTTGTGGTTTTAAAGAGGGAACTTGATTTCACCTCATGCTCAGCAGTTTGTATATTTCTTGTGGTGTTTTACTTTGTTTTGTCCTGGTGTCTGTGTTTCTTATTTGGGGGATATAAACACTCATCAGCCCAGCTCAACCGCTGAAACTCCTGGAATGAGACCTCAGTACAGCACAGATCTGCTCGTCTGCAGTGTGTTTCAGTTATTCTTACTGTCACTCACCTTAATTCACTTTTGCCACACGAATCCGCATTCAGTTCACTTCTATTTCTGAGTTTTCACCCTGTGATCCACATCATCTCTGTCATTACACAATAATGGAGTTACGGAGCGTTTGGATCTGTGCTTTACTGATTTTATTGAGCTGGACCTGCAACTTAAAAACATGTTTTTGAAAGGTTTCTAAATCAAACAGATTAGAACAGATAAAAATGAAGGTTAACTTGTTCGAAAGCGACAGAGTAAGATGTGCCGTACRGTCCGTTTGAGARGGAAAGATGGTGTAAATTTGGTCTGGGTTTAAATGAAAGGGTTGGAGTGAGTCATTAGGGTGGGATTGTAGACAGCTGGTTTTTACACAGAGAAACAGAACAAAAGAACACATTTAGAAATCATCATATATATAATAATAATAATAGTGATGCCAAATATTTTATTCTCCAGGTTTAATCTGGACTTTGGATCTGGGATATGGAGTCTTGTGAAGTCTGTTGTGTTGATTTAGAGGCGTGTTTATAGGTCCAGATGTTTAGCCTTAAAGTCACATCTGTCAGAGTCTTATTAAGGGCCAGACAGCGTCTCTGACGGCGTGTGACACACATGTGGGAGAAAACGCTGAGTTTACACTTTTATTTTGTTAGTCAGTTAGTGGTTAAAACTAAGTTTACTGTTAACATTTGCATGCAATATTTTTTTGGGGTTTGTTTGTTTTTTATGAACCATATCACTTATTTTGTTTAAACAATTTGTGTTAGTATGTAGATTGTTACTGTTCATTATTATTGTCAAATTATTTTCAGTCGTTTGACTTTTCGTTACAAGATTGTATGAAACATTATTGCATGTTTTTTTATTGCACATTAATATCTGCTGATAATGGACTTCCTCATAAACACATTATACATTGATGCTCATGCTGTGAATTCCATCTTTTCTCTTTTGTTTCACCCACTGGTCGGCTTTCCAGCAGTGAGTTCTTGTTAAATGTGAGCCACCACAGGAATGTGTCTACAGGCTTCTGCGATGTCACTATTTCCCGTTACATTTCTGTGAGCGGAGAGATCTGTTTGCTTGTGTCTGTGTTTAAACGGCATCATTGTTTGAAATCTAGACCCTTCTGATATGACAAATCCCAATTTTTGCTTTTGAACAGTCGCTGGTCTAGTTATCACACAGCGACCGCAAAGTCCTTGCAGTCGTTTGAGCGGGAAATGTGTGTGTGTCAGTGTTGACAAATAATGTCCTAAACAATTGAGCTTCTTGGATTAGATACAGGATTATTCTCAATCAGACATTAACGGCGCTTTAAGTATCTGCAGTGCTATCCTCGTATGACCGGGTGTTACGCTAGTCGTGTAACTCTGTAAGTTAAATTTCCCCAAGAGTCTTTCATAAATGCTCCCACCTGCCAAACAGAGCGGCGCTTTTCTCCAGCCCTGGCTCAGAAACCGATATTCCAGATGCAATATTATAATTACATAATATAATAATTACCAGCCTGGGCTAGCATGAGTTGTGCTGGTGGAACAGTATGGCCATGTTAGTTCATGAGTTTTTAAATGAAGCTAATTGGTCAAGTTTTGTTGATTAGGTTTGTAGTTAAAGTGGCTGGTTAGCTCAACAGTACAGCATCATCTCAGTTTACTATCTGCAGACTTGTGGTGATTTTGGGTAAAAGTAATTATTGAATAAATACTCAAGTGCAGATGTGTTAAACTTTGGCAGACAGACGAGTGTGTAGATGTCTGCTGCTTTCTGTGGAGTCCATGTGGACCTGCTAAATGTTCTTCAACTGACTGATGAAGATCTCTGGATTCTGGTGTCATCTCTCAGATACACAAACTGAAGGTATCTGCACAGATCACCAGTGCATGGCTGAGCGCTCAGAAGGTCTCTCTGTGGGCTCATATGCCTGTCCTGCGTGAGTTCATTGTGAGACAGCAGTGATGGTTTCATAAGGTGTTGAGTTCTCCAGACATCGGTTGGCTCTGCTTACCTCACTCTCGTTATCAGTCTGATTGATTTACCGTGTCAGGAGAGAGAAGCCAGAAGAGTTGTGGGTGGGCTGATGGTCTTCATGACTGGTCAGAGTTTAGCGATGATTTCTGATCTGTTCTCCTCTAGAGAGTCATATTGGTGCTGTGTGCAAATCCAAAGGAACGTTTTCATTAGCATTAAACGCTAACTGCAGATTACTGTGGGGTGAAATTTGTGGAGGTTTCTTTGTGCCTCATATCCTGTAGCTACTGATGCCACATGTGGGCAGTTGTTAAGCCTCAGTTAACTGTAAGTCTGAAGAAATTTGCTTGGCTGCGTTCCATTCCCAAATCCGTTGATCCGTTTGCATCATTCCAGATACAATCCTTGGATTTGAAGGTGTTATTGTTAAATATAAAGTTGATTAGCAATAGCTGTGGTATTATGGGCATTTTTACAGCGCAACTTTCAAAATCAATTATTGCCAAGGTTTAAAAAACTAACTCCAGCAAACTCCAGCATAGCTGCTTGGACACATGACACAGATGGATTTTCCACTCTGAACACATGACGGTTCTGGCTGTGAAATCTGTGCTGTCGGTTCTTTCCCGTGTGTCAGGCTTTTATTTTTATATTTGACAGAGTTTGACGTCCCTTCACACGTCTCTGCTCTTCTTTATTTCTCCGTCTCTGGTTCTGAAGGACAGCAGCGAAGAAATGAATAACTGTCTAAACTCCACATGATTTTTGACATGATCGTGAGCATCGCTCCTCAGTTCCTCACGAATCGATCTAGGGATGAAAATAATAAAAAAAAGGCCCAACGAGGTTCTTCTTAAAGTCAGTGTTTAGCAGAACGCTGAGAGGTTTGTGGAAAGCTAACGCATGATTTTGTGGCTTCATTTTAGATCTGCAGGCTTTAGATGTGACTCCTGTAGGGTTCTGTCACTCCACAGGTATCAGCGGCTGTAGCCACAGGTTTCTATAATAATCGAATCTCGCTGTATCAACACACTGAGGGTGTAAGTTTTCCTCAAGCAAGAGTAAATGAGTAAACTGCCTGTCACATCTGTGTTCATATGAATTAAAGGAAAAAAAATAAACGCAGTTTGGTGGTTTTGTGAGTGGCATGACCGGCACATGCAGTAACAGACCCTTTATTCAGTGCAAATAATCTTGCCTCACAAAATAATTGCTGTATTTATTTGTCTTCAGATTTGACAGATTTAAGCGCAACGTTATGGAGGATGGCCTGAAATTTCATGGATGGGAGTTTTAAAGTAACGTGAGTCTGTGTTTTTTAATCACTTTAGTTGTGATATAGTGAGAAACCAACAACACAGTCTCATGTCAGTGTGTAATTTACCCCAGCAGTGGTTTGAGTTAAAACTGCACTATTATGCTTGTTCTTTTCTATTCAAAACATAAGTTTCTGTACAAATCACTTTGTACCAATTTATCCAAAAATCACCACCACGAAAATTGTTGTTTTCCCATGAGATGAGGTCGGAACCAATTATATTGCATAACACTGGCGCTATATACAGTCATCTTAACCGTAGCAGTAAATCAATGCGTTTTGTTTATACTTGTCTGTCCCAGGTTGTGGGTAACCAGTCTGTTTAACTTACCCGCCCCAGCGGCCCGTTCTGATTAAACTACATCTAAGTTAAACACCATTCAATGCAGTGAAGTCATAAATTTACAACCTGTAATTTTTTTGCCTCATTTTTATTCCATATGGCACAAAACCCCAGCAGGAGATGCGTGTGATTAATGCATTCTGCAGCGTATTGGGAGCTCAAGTCATTTTCTGTAGCTTTCTGGCTTTAGAAGTGAAAAGTGCTGTTGCTGCAGCGCTGGAGGTCTCGGTCTGATTTCACCCTCGGCAAAATTCAGAACTGAAATGTTTACAATCGGCAATCAAACTCCAGACGGGAGCGCCTGCGCTGGAGTGATGTCATAAGTGCTCCCGGCCACCGGCACCATCATCACGAGGCTGAAGGAGGTAAACAGGAGGTAAAATGAGGCACAGAACATACACACTACAGCAGGTGGGCCTGTTTCTGATGTCTTGCTCTCACCTCGCTTCATTAAGGTCTTTGCTTGAGTGTGTTCATACCTGCTTTGAGGAAGTCGGTCCAGACCTTGTTTATGTCCTGACATTAACACAGTTCAGACCGAGTCGTTTTTACTCCTGATTAGTTGAATTTCTTCTGGTGGCTTGTGATTGGGTTACATTACATAGAAGGATCTCTGATTTGATGACTATATAGTGTCCTTGACTCACTAGATGCAAGCAATTTAAAGTACATACATGTCAGCAGATATAATAAATATTAAGCTTCTATATTAAGCTAAGAATGTTTCTTATTTTAGTCAATATTAGGTTAATTTAACCCAATAATTGTGTTTGTCTATATTTTTGAAGTGTATTAAATTCATGGTCTTCATATGATGTATATTTTATCATCAGTTTAGACACTTTCTATAACTTGGAAAACGTCTCACTTTTTTATTGACTGTGTGTTTGGTTAGCTGACGGAGAGCAAGAGCTGTTTGTGTTGTGATGTGCAGAAAAGACTCAATGTTGATTCAGTTACTGTTGCCTAATCAATCATTTTCCAAGAGCAGAAGGACGAAAGCGGAAAAGTTGCAGCCTGGCTTTTCTTTCCTTCATCCCAGGAGATCTCAAAGCTTTTGTTTGATGAGTGACTGTAATTGAAAAAAATGGTTTGACTGTCAAAAAATATCTTCCAGAGATAAGATTTTACTAAACTCCAATTCTTTGGACCTGCAGTGCTGTTGATATTTGAAATATTTCTCTGTTAGATTTCCAGAGAGATATTTCAGATAGTTGTTGTATTTTTTCTTGTAATGTGTGAAGCAACACCTGTTTGCCACAGACTGTAAAAGCAGAGATCTCACATCAAACACACAAACACACACAGACAGGTCTGGGCCCTCTGCCTGTAACACACACTTATATGATCCCTGCCCCAAAATCCTTTAGCAAAATCCTTTGGCTACTAGTCACACATCCTGCCAAGTTTACTGCAACTGGTTCCCTGAGAGACAAACGTCACATTAGGGGTGAGTGAGTGCATGTGTACAATAACTCTTAAAACAAAAGTTACACAATGAGAAGAACTGAGAAGAATGAATTTGCTACTGATAGATTACAGATACAGAGGAACAGGAAAAAACGGATGCAGGGAGCGAGGCGAACTGAGGTTATGTATCACAGATGGTCATTTGTAAATCACGAGCCTCATTCAGAGGTCAGTTTTGAGTTCTACGCAGATGGAAACTTTTGCCTGTCATTTTTTATTGTGATTTGATACTCCAGTATGCGTTACTGTCGGTCTGCCTGAAAACATTTGGCTAATGGATATAGGCATCTAATATGATTTCTGTGTATTTATCATTGTATAGTCTAGGATATATCAGAGAAACATACACAGAGACCAATATTTTGAGCTGGTGTCTAGACGCTCTGTGTATTGACAACAGTAGTTAATACAAAGTTGTTACTTTTAACATTTTTAAGTGCTTTTTTTGACTACCTGCCACCAACACACACACACAAACTAAAGGTTATTAAAGGTTTAGAAGCTGAAGTCAATAATTGTGTATGATATTGAAGGTTTTCTCTCATAGACTGAACTTCTCCTCAGGACACAGCAGCCGCTTACGTTCGGTGTGACAGAATATTTCAGCAACGTCTCTAAAGGAGTTCCAGCGTCTGAGGTCTCCACACACAGCTGTAATATTGTGTTTGTGTTTTATTAACATGACCTTCTAACAACAAATTTTTTGCAGTTTAAATTTTTGACGGTTTCACAGTTAACAATGAAGGACAGGAAATGTTTTAAGACGCGCTGGTCTCAGAGTTTCAGAGCCAGAATAGAGGGAAGATTGTGTTTCTGTGACACATCTGTGACTTAACAAAAAAACTACAGGAAAAATGTAACGACCGCCTCCTGCGTTTGCAGTGAAACCAAAAGATATCTGAAGGAAATGATCCATTAGGAAAGTTTATTATGTGTGACTCAGACTGTGGTAATATTTGCATCATTTAGACACATTAAAAGATATTAAATAATATCTTAAAAGATAATAAACGTCTGGAGTCTATCAGTCTCCGGTTAGGGAAAAATTCTATTTCTGTTTTTATAAATGACCGTCTTTGGAAATCCTGTAATTTCATAAATATTAACGATTCCTTAAAAATTATATTTAAAAAAGTTAAAAAAGTTAGTAGTTGTTTGTTTTATAATTTATAATATTGTTGCTGTGTATTTTGTCCATATGCACAGCCCAGAACAGCTTTTTTTCAACCTCACAAAATGTAATAAATGTATTGTGGTATGAAAATAGCCATTTATAATCATTATGGGCTGAAATGCATTTCCAGTGGCCAATCACAGCTCATATTCTGGAATATATATGTCCCGCATACGGTCCATTAATGAACCAACGGACCATCCAGCCAAAGTTAACAATTATTCCAAAATGGACACAGGTCAGATTTCTTCATCTAACTTTTCCCTGTTTGGATGATTTTGGAAATTCTTTGTGCAAAGCTTTTGTGTGTGTGTGTGACAGTAACTTGGATCTGGTGTGTGATGAGAGGGGTGGAGAAACATCTGGAGTTTGTCACTCGACTGGCCAGACCAGCATCTCAACCTGTTCAGATCCTGCAGTTAGATGGTGGGTGAGATCCACAAACCTGCTCAGATCTTCAGAACCAGAAAGCAACAGTTTTGGTCTTTTGGAAATTTTTGCTCAGATTGCAGATCTTTGCCAGGCTGCTTACAGAGAGAAAATGAGGGCGTAAAAGAATGATGGATGGACAGTCCCACCCAAATCTTTCTTCCAATTTATTGATATTAATAATTTTTAGTCATTTATTCATAAAGATTTATTAGTAAACTATCATCACTGTACAACATCTACAGCTACAGCTGTTATTTTTAGATGCATAACAATAAAAACTATATACTTTTTACTTTAAAACATTGTCAGAAACATTTGTGTCTTTAATCATTTTAATATGTGATGAACTTTAGTCACAGTGAAGGGTTTGTATGCGGTTAACATAGCGCAGCCGTATGTTTCCAGAACTTAAACATTTCAGTGATGGTTTTAAATATTCCTGTAACTCAGACTGATGCGTATTTGCAGTGCAAAGATTGAGAGACAGGCAGCACATGTACTGATCAAATGCATAGCATGAAAGTTACTTTGAATTAAACATTTATGAATGTAAATGTGAAACGGCATCCAAATCGTTTTGGGTATGAAACCATTTTTCTGTCCCTCTTTCTCACTCTGTCTTTTGTTTTCTGTCGTGTCTCACTTGTATTCTGCTTGACTGGCGTGTTTAACCACATGATTTTGATCCTGATCAAGCTGCATGTTAGAACCATTAATGTGAACGAGAGAAACTGGAGCGACGCAGAAAGATGAGAAGATGAAGAGATAAATCAGTGAAAAATGTTTAGCCTAAACAGTCAGAAACTCTTGTATTGTTTGTTTTTATCAGTTTGCTATTGATTGTTTGATATTCTTTCTGAGTCTTTTCAGCTTTTGGCAAGAGGTTTATTATTTGCGTGTGGGCATTGTATTAAAGTCCAAACACACGAGTGTGTGTTTACATACGTGTGTTTGTGGGAGTGTGTGTTTGTGAGAGTGTGTGTTTACATACGTGTGTTTGTGAGAGTGTGTGTTTGTGAGAGTGTGTGTTTGTGGGAGTGTGTGTTTGTGGGAGTGTGTGTTTGTGAGAGTGTGTTTGTGAGAGTGTGTTTGTGAGAGTGTGTGTTTGTGTGAGAGTGTGTGTTTGTGGGAGTGTGTGTTTGTGTGAGAGTGTGTGTTTGTGGGAGTGTGTGTTTGTGAGAGTGTGTTTGT
>JBAJNP010001377.1:0-27164 GCA_036877545.1 Yasuhikotakia modesta | reverse complement strand
GTGAGAGAGTGTGTTTGTGGGAGTGTGTGTTTGTGAGAGTGTGTGTTTGTGGGAGTGTGTTTGTGAGAGTGTGTGTTTGTGGGAGTGTGTGTTTGTGAGAGTGTTTGTTTGTGGGAGTGTGTTTGTGAGAGTGTGTGTTTGTGGGAGTGTGTGTTTGTGAGAGTGTTTGTTTGTGAGAGTGTGTGTTTGTGAGAGTGTTTGTTTGTGAGAGTGTGTGTTTGTGAGAGTGTGTGTTTGTGAGAGTGTGTGTTTGTGAGAGTGTTTGTTTGTGAGAGTGTGTGTTTGTGAGAGTGTGTGTTTGTGAGAGTGTGTGTTTGTGGGAGAGTGTGTTTGTGGGTTTTCAATTTGCTTTATTTTAATGTGATTTTGTGGGAATCATCAACAGCAGGTTGAATTTGCTCCTAACATTGGTCTCTGCTTTCTGAATTTCCAGACTGCCCTGTGGGAGGAACCACTGAAACCACCCCAAAAATCTGCCACGTCGTGCTACTCACCCAAAACTTTCATCACATTTCATCACATACATCAGCTCTTGAAATCACACATGTAGAAAACGTTTCCTTGACTAACATCAATTAATAAAATGCATCATAATTTTGAGTTCCTGGAGAATCTGAGGAGGGTTTGACTAATCTTTGAATTTCTGAAACTAAGGTAAACCAGACCTCTGTGTTAGAGGTTAGCGAGACCTTTTACAAGAAGATGCAAAAGCTAAAATTTGAAAGAAATGTTAGCTGAACTCAGGTCAAGCAACCACAAAAAATATTAGTGAAATGTTATTTGCTTGTTTTAATGCTGTGTGAATTATTCCAAACATTTCTCCTAGGAATTTTGTCTTTTTTAAATCAGTACAAACTGTTTTTTTTATCCATAAATACAGTAGAAAATGTTTGTGAATGAAGGCAGATGAATACATGATGTTTTACATGTTAGCGATTACAGCTCTGATCATGTATCTGAGAGGATTGTGCAGAACTGAAGAGTTTAATGAAACGCCCAAAAACATCATCTTTAAACATTTTTATTTAATGTTCTGTGAAAGTAAACAAAGTTCCTGGCAAAAAAATAAAAACAACAACATTAAAAGACAATCGATAATAAATGAGACATTATGCATTCCATCGTTGGATAAACATCCAGTCTCTAAAATTAAAAATGGGCAAAACACTTGAATATAACTTACCAATAAAAATGAACCGTTATTACAAGTTTCTGTTTTTACAGTCTGTAATCATTTAAAGATGTTTTAAAGTGTGCACCAATTTTTTTTTTGTCACACTCATTTTGTCCTTTGAACAAAAAACTGTGCAGGGAAAAAACTTGAGCTGATATCCGTCCCGTTACGAAAGCCAAATGAGATTTGAAATGATCAAAGCAAAAAAAAAACATGTAAGAGAAAAAATCCAAAAACACATCAGATGTGATGATTTTCCACGTTTCGTTATGAAGAATTCCGTCGGGAAAATTCCGACACTGTTGATCAGGAAAACGGGGACATGTATGTACTGGTCTCAGTCGATGGCTGGAGCACTAATTTTTAAATTGTTTTCAGACGTTCAGTGGAGAGAAGGTGAAGATTTGCACGCTGGCCGAGCGGGAAAAGCAGCTTGTTTGAATATAAAACCCTTCGTTCATTCAAGCGGGTGAAAATTTTTAAACAAACAGCACAAAGAATCCAGTGTTTGTTGTGGCACAAACGGTATCAACATCAGCACCAAGAGTTTTTAAATCCTGTCTGTGGTTTTTATAAAACTGATGTAATATTTGCATTCAACAGTTGAGAAAATTCTTTCCATTCAGTCAAGACTCAGCAGAAAAAAACAAAAAAAAAAAACGTTGAATCCACTGAATCTGTGATGTGATGATACTGCAAAGGTTTTTAATATTTTGTCTTTGTTACGTGTTGTAAACGGCAATCTGCAAGAAAATCTAACAAAGGCAACAGGCAACAGGTTTAATTTAACACTGACGGTGAATTCATAAAAATCCCTTTGTGTCTCAGTCCTTCTTCCTCAAACAGATACAGACAAAAGCAAAAGTCTCTGGCTAATGTTGAGTATATTTCTGCTGTATTCTGTGTGTCTCATGTGAACGTCTGTGTTTGAGAAGAAAACACACCACTGACAGACTGACACTGATAAGAGATCAGTGGAGTTTCCTGTAGCTCTGCAGACTGAAGGAGGTTATTTTTGTCCTTATGACTTTGTTTGCAGGTGACGGTTGAAATGTACAGTTTTAGAGACACAACATTGTCAGTCACGGCCACATGAGACAAAACAAGCAGATCTGTCCTCACGCTTGCATGCGCGCCTTTGTGAATTTTAAGAGCGCTGCTATTTTTCTAAGGTCATCATCTTCTGTAGCTGTTAGACTCGTACGTCTTTCCCTGTCAATTGAATGTTTTATTGAAGACATTAACTGTACATACCAAGCTCTGCTGAGAACATGAAGGCACATTGGTGCGATACAATACAAATTTCTGATTAATATCAAAATAAGTTAACATTGCAAAAAGTGTCTCGTTCAGAAATACAGTCGTTACAGACAATTCATCAACACTTATCAAAAACGTTTGTGCGATGCAAAAGTAACACAAACTAATGAACAAAACAAGTGCTGCGTTTGAGGGCACTCCATCGTACTCAATAACAATACAAACAAACTTCATTCTTCATCTGTACCGCAAATGAATAAACAATATTTAAACGACAAATCAACTCCAAAGGCAGAAGGCAGATCTTCTGTGTGTGTGTGTGTGTTGGGGAGGGAGGCACGTGTGTTTGTGTGTGTGTTAGTATTTGTTCAGAATAGGCACTTTAACAGTCTTGATTTCGGCTATGTGTGATGACTTTTGGATGATGCAGCTGGTGGTCGCCGCGGTAACCGCATCCTTGGGCTGTGCCAGGTTAGTGAGGGCCATGGCGGCGTTGATCTCTCTCCAGTACGTCTCATCTTTCCTCAGTCCTTTCTCCTTCTGTGAGCCGCTGCAGATGCAAACAACAGACACACGGTTTACAGCTGAAGCTCTTCAATTCATATCAAACTCTTATTTCAGACGTATTGCATAGCTGCAGTCATACACACCTGTCACATTTATTCAGTCCATGATCCAGAGTTTCTGTGAATACAGAACAAACCAGCGTGAGTAATAAAACACTCTCACTGTCTTATTACTGACAGATGACAAGCAGGAAGACAGAGACAGAAAGAGAGAGAGAGAGAGAGAGAGAGAGAGAGACAGGAATTGTTTATGTACAGTAAATCAGCGCTATCTACAGTTTTAATAAATGTACAGAAATGGTTCAGTAAAAGACAGGAAGAGAAACTGGTCTCCATTTCCACTGTAGATGCTGGAATCTTCCATATTCAGACGTTTGGCACAACAGTAATATGTGATTTGTTGAAGTTCAAACTCACAGTGGTGAGTGACACATATTTAAGACTTAAGTACATTTATAAAATTAACTACTTCCTCCAGCCACACACACACACACACACACACACACATTTGGTGTTTATCCAACTGTCTGTTCTGACGTGTAAATTTATCAACTGTTTCGTGATAAATACAAACAAAACAGACTGTGTAGAAACTGCTACTGTGAAAAATCCGTCCAAGAAATAGCGTCTCCATGGCCAAATATGAGTTTGATTTGGACAACATTCAGACTGTGTGTTGAGCTACTGTAATAAATGTTTTGAGTGTTGAGTGTTACTGTAGTGATGGAAGTTCAGTGTTTATGTTTCTGGCAGCGACAGAACAGTTTTCTTACGACGAAACAAAGGCAACAAAATCTTCCATTGATCCTCATTCCTAAATCATAATCTATAATCTACATAATACAAGAATCTCTTGATGTTTGGAAACAGGAAAAATGTAGGAGATGGAAGAGCAGAGGTGAGAGGAGACACAGATGGACTCGTTACAAACGGAAATAAGAGAATAATAAAGAGAAACAAAGAATTCCTGTGGATCTGGAGAAACTGGAGAAAAGAGTCGAGGGTCAGATCTTTGACAAACGTGTATGATTTGGACAGTGCAGATTATTCTGGCCAAGTCTAAACTGTCTATTTACACAGAAAGTTACACTGGAAGTTACATGAATTCAACCAATCAGATTAGAACTTGCCAGTTTGAAAAAGTGCTGTGCAGAATATGGGTGTTGCATCTGACCTGATACTTACTGTCACTCACAAAGCTAACGCTAGCACGCTATCTGAACGTACCACACGTCACTCCCGCTAAATGCACACAGTGACTCTCCTCCCCTTCCCCAGAGAACTCGCGGCTATAAACTGGATCCAGACAAGCGCAATTTCCAAACGTGGCTGCCTAAAACATCTAAAACTCAGATTTTTAAAAGCAAAAGCCGTGCCAAAGAAATGATCAATCCTGCATAAATCATCATGTGCTAGCGTTACTGTTTTCTGCTGTTTCTTCTTTGCTGTGAAGACTGTGAGATATGATTCAGGAAGCACCTGTCAAACACACAATCTGTCAGTGTTGTACAGACCCACAACTGTATTCAGTTAGCCAGACAAATAAACACACAACGGTACAAACAGACAATATTACACACAAGTGCAGCAACTAGTGATGGATGATTGATCTGAGAAAACATTTCAAATAATCTCACCTCTGCTTCTTATTCATGAGGAAAAAACACTTGCCTGTGCAACTAGCCAGCTAACAGGGAACGTTCCTACAACATTGGCTTATGTTGTCTCACATTTTTAATGTTCTCACAGTAACATTAGTGGAACTTTTTAATGTTATATATCATATATCAAAACATTATTCTTAAGATTTTGTTGGAAAAATGTTGGAACTTGTTGGAAAAGCTGAAATGCTGGACGCTCTGTTTAAATGTAAATGTATGTTTTTATTTCCTATTTTTATTCACTTTTTTTACTATTAAATGTTTTTATTCTTTGCAGCTGAAAGTACATTATATGTGTTGTGAGAGGAACAGCTTTATAAAGGAGTTAAACATCATAGCTGTGTTTGAGGACTATGATTTGAGATTGATATATTTCTGTATATTATATTTAGTAAGATAAGATTTTAGTAAGTAAAACTTTGTGCCACAATTCAAATGTTTTGCATCCGACAGATGAACTCAATCACGACCGCGTCTTAAAGGCAAGATTCCTTCATTCATTCATCCATTCATTTGATCATCCATCTATCAGCTGCGAGAGGAAAACTGACTTATGGAGTCTGGGAAACATGTTTGACTTGAGATCTGTCATCCAGACGAGACTGTGAAACACGTCAACGTTCATCCGCCGCGAGCGTTTGTGACATAAAGAACAAAGAGGAACTGTCGTGTTCTGAAGACCAGCGTAACTTTAGCTACCGGAATTAATGAACAGCAAAACAAGCCAGTCAACAAATTTCTTAAATAATAAAAAACTGAAGAAAGCAACAGTCAGAAACTTTGTGTTCTTCAAACCCTTTGGCCATTTTTGTCTGTTATTACATCTTTCACAGCTTTTCAAATAAAGGGATGGAAAGACAGACATCATCAGTTCTGGTCTCTGAATGCAACTTCGAGGATGTTTAATAATGTCACTGAAGGGCTGTGAATGATGTTAGGATGAAACTGGCACACATGTGGTCTCAGTGCTGCCAGCGGTACCCACATCATTTCCACTCGTTCTCTACTTCTCTGTTACGTCTCTCTCACTTCTCCTCTCGCTGTCAGTCTGTCCTGCTCACATAAATCCATCTCAAACTCTCTGACTGTCATTTGCTTTCATTTTCCTGTGATCATCATTTCTGTTCTGTTTCTCTCTTCAACTCTCTTTCACGATCCCATTTTTTTAAAGTAATATCCTGCTTCTAGTTTCCTGTTGCCTGCAATCTTACTTTTCAAACAGAGATGGCGCCAGAGAGACTTTGAGAGAGAGAGAGAGAGAGAGAGAGAGAGAGAGACCTATTGAATGACCAACAGGTTTAATCACCAGTACAAATATGAAAAATTATTTTATAAATATGTCTGTGCATTTCAGCATAATAAACAAATAGACAAATGTAAACCAAACTTGTGAACTTACACAACTTGAACACAACTTCTTCCACAAAGCACCACAACACACAGTCTACCAGCTACACAACACAACTGGACTGTACCAGGTCAGAAATAAACCAGGACTTGGGTCACAGACCTTTAAAAACACAAACCCAACTTATCACATCAGATTTCAAACGCTCATGTATAAAAATCTGTTACCACAATAAAGAAATCACAGAGTTATATTTCAGTCAGATTGACCTGCTAACAAACAGCTGCGGCAGTCTCACACAGACACGTTTTAATTTACACAAATAAATGTTTTCATGTTTTGCATTTCAGTGAATTTGTTCTCTCTGCAAAGAAAGCTGCAATTTTTGCACACAAATCACCGCAACACTGCTCCACACGTTTATCAATGTTTATTCATAGTTCCTGTTACATCTGAATGTTAAATTGATTTTTAAATTTAGCCCAGCCCAATGCATTAGAGTTTAGAAAAACAAATACGCTTTTATAAACGTACAAATGTCTTCGGAAATCAATTCCAGACAGTTGCTTTTTAATAAAAGACTCATTTTTGATTTGTGCACGATCAAGAAAAAACGCTGTGTGTGTAACAGTTTGTGTGATACTGCCAGAGAGTCACGTTGAGGAAACCAAAGTTTTCACCATGGAATAGCGAGACTCACAGGTCATCCACTGACTTCATGTTTTGGGCATGGAAGCAGTTATTGGAGAGGATGTGCTGTTTGCTAATGGCCTGACTAAAGATTTGGATCTTTCGCCGTATCGGTACCTGCAGTCCCACGAACAGACTTCAAACACGGTAGCTAGATGCCATAGCTCAGCACTGACGTATTACAGACAGTATCTACTGCCTGACGTATGTAAGAGAGCAGAGAGACATGCAGTAAGACAGGGAGAGAGAGAGACTCATATTGAAAGCATTGCACTAAAGTGTTATCAGACTTAGATACGACTCCGTCGAGAACGCATCGCAAACCTTTTTCAACTCCAATAAAATTCCAGTTGTGGTGAAGCTTTAGTGTCATTCCAAATGGAAAATGTCTGAGGTGATTAAAAGCAAACAACTTTGTAATCACTGCAAATGATTTTGCCGTCTTTTTAAACGCAGAATGGAAACTCTTGTTTGGATCTGGCGTTACGATGGAACTCACGTGTGTATGGAGTTAATTTTGCCCAGAGATAAATACAGAGAGAGAGAGAGAGAGAGAGAGAGAGAGATTTCCACAGTGAGTGTGGAGTAAACAGAGTTTGTCACGGGTTTGTAATTGTTTTCTGGCAGAAACAAAATCATGGATCCAAAGCGACATATTTCAAATAATTTCATAAAATCTCTTTCTATACCATTTAAAATGATTCTTTGCTCTGATTGCAGAAGACTTTGATTGGTTATTTAAAAGCCAATAGGATCTTCAGACACGTTTAATCAACGCTTCATTCATTCACAGTCTGTTCTGTGTCTCAGCCTGCAGCCCTTGTCTGTTTACACGCCTGACAGTCACCACTGAACACATCGTACAACAATCCTTTGTTTGTTTTCATACCAGACTAATGATGTTTTTATCTCTTTAATCCTGCCTCACACAAACCCTGTCAACAAAAAAATGGCTCTCAAGAAATTGACAATTTGGCACACATGCTTTTGGCCTGACTCTACTTCCAACTCAGTTTTACTATACAATTCATTTGCAAAACAACAAAGCATAAAAAACGTGTGAATTTAAGACTTGAATGTGTGACAGTCATGCATGCAGAAATGAAGCACAGAGGCAAAGAAAAAATGCAGAAATGTTTTGTTGAGTGATTTTGACAGCAGGGCTGTGTGAGATGTTGTTCAGCTGTGTGTGTGTGTGTGTGTGTGTGTGTGTGTGTGTGTGTGTGTGTGTGTGTGGTCAGAGAGACAGGCAGCTACTGTAAATCTCAGCATCTTTAAATGACACAATTCTCCGTTCACATATTTCTCCAGCACCGTGAGTCACTCAAACAACCACTAAACTAACATGTTAGTAAAAGAGACATTTCAAGGCTTTCAAAACGTTTAACTTTGTGATGTTGTAATGTGCAGAAACAGACGTCTTACATATACTGTGTGTTTCAGCTGTAAACACAGATTTGTCACAAGACACACATTATTAACACACACATTTATGTGCTTTCCCAGCGAACAATTTTAGATTTCACTAATGTTTCTATCAAATAACAAAAAGTTGAAAATGTTCCTGTAAATGTTTAAAAGAATTACAGGAACATTGTATAAATGTTATTAAAAGTAAAACTTTTCTAATCTACTATATCTACTATTCTACAATAGTTTTAAAATGTTACACAAATAACCCATTAAACAAAGTCTCACTTTGTGCTCAAACGAATCATCAGCCGCCTCTGACTGAATCGAGACTGGCCTTGAATCACAGTGATAGTTTTCAGGTGGAGAGATTCTCTGTTTCTTTATTTCTGCCTCCTGCTTCTGTTTAATGTCCACCGTCCTTGAAAGAGAACGGCTTTTCATGTCGTAAAATACAGGTGATGTTTTTGGTTCTGTGCAGAAATGCGTCCCACGGCGCACGGCTGACACACTCAAGAACGGCCAAAAGATCGCTCGGAAAAACAGAGCAATACCCAAAACTCTGGCAAAAAATCCGGACTGTTATTTTTACTCTCATTATAGATCGCAAACATATAAAGAATTTCTGCTTTTTTATATTTCTGGGCAGCGGATGAAAATTCCTAACAATGGAAAGTTACACTCAAACTAAAAGAGTGAGAAGACTGGAGTCTTTTCACGGCTGTGGACCCGATCATCTCATTGAAACTGAGCTGCTGTCCTCATTACAAAATAATAAGCAGTAGATGGAAGCGCTCAACTTGAGAAAACTTCAAAAATTGTGTGACTTATTTCATTAGTTTTAGTTCAATGAATTATTATGCTGGGATTGTTAAGCAATGAAACAACTTAAAAGGTAGACTAGCTGAGTTCAGAGAGACTAGCAGTAGCAAGCTAGCTTCAGAAACATTAGACACGCCCCCTTTTTGTTAATAATCAATCATCCAAAATTATCAGTCAATTAATATTGACAGTGTCTGTTATGAAACACCTTATGAATGACTGCAGTACAGTACACAGGTTACAGTATAATGCATCACAAATCACGTTCTACCTGAAGGGAATATGAGGACAGATAAGTGAACTGTCCTGCAGGGAGTTTTATGTCCCATTCCGTGACCCACTTCCATGTGGTTCATGAAATTCCTCCACAGGGAAGCACTGATGCGACCTACGAAAATACGTTTAAAACAACAAAGTCCTGAGAAACGTTTTCCCTCATGCTCTCATCCGCTCTGACAGCACTGCAGTGATCTATATTATTCAGAACAGACCTAAACACACGGAGAGAGATTCCTGCCTTTAAATATCCCATTAAACAGCAATCTGACATAAAACTCCTGGCATGCACCCTGGAATTCTGCCGCTTCTCGTTTTCAATGAAACTTTGTTCAGGGTTATCGCTGCCTTTCGTTTGACATTTTTTCTTTTACAATCACTTCTTTAGTTTTCCATCAGCGGGTCTGATGCTATGCTGGGCCGGCGGCTGCCACGTCTGATCTGTGAACAGTGAGGAACGCCGCAAACCGCTTTAGTTCCAATTTGTTCCAATAAGTTCCATTTGAGTTTCTGAATTTTAAGATTCACTTTGGTTTAAGGAAGACTGATACATTAGCGTAGTGGCTAAAACAGACCAGATAAAGAAAGAAAGAAAAAACAAAGAAATGCATCTAAAGTTTTGACCTTGTGTCGTAACAGATTGAAACTTGAGGAACGTTTGTTTGAAAATAATTTGGAACGCAGATGGAACAAAACAAATGGAAAGCAGCGGACAGAAGAGACATGGAAACTGTAAAAGGAAATGATGTAAACCTTTGAAACGTCGCCATATCTTTTTCACCAACGACTGAGTGACAAATTTAATATCAATTTAATTCAGTGTTTATTGTTGTATTTTGTTCTGATTGATCCCTTATTTCATTGCACAAATGTTGATCGCTGTGTGCGATCTTGTGAGCTTTAACTGTGGAAAACCTTTCGTGCCGCATATACTGATGCACAGAATAACAAACAGACACTTCACAACCCGACGGCTCATCAGAACAGTCAGCCAGGAAACGGTTTTTATCATGGAAGTAGAGCAGAGCAAAGATTGTGTCTTCTCTAACATAACAAAAGCCACATAAATATTCATTAAGACTGTAACAGCATTTCAAGAACCGATTCAAGCACAAACGCACACAAACAAACACAACACAGCAACCCTTTCATTCACAGATAATGCAAACCATGTTTGTCAGTAAGAAACAGCAAAATGAAATGAAAGGAGAAACAAAGTAAAACAAAGATTGTGCAGCGAGATCCCCGAGGCTTTGATGTGGAACAACAATATTTAAGCGGAGAAGTGACGAGCAAACACTGTTATCAGTTCTGAATTCTGTCTGAACAGAGACACAATGTTCTGACCTGAAGAAACCCACAGCTCTTCTCCAGGAGAGACACACAGACGTTCTCTGAAGCTTCAGTCAACATCTCACACAGATCCTTACACACGATCAGTAAGGCCTGAAGTTCTTGCCCATGGGCATAAATAACTGCCAGGACTCTTCTAAACGCTCACGTCATTTTAATACGTCCAAAAGATTGGCGATAACATCACAAACACCTGGAATTAAACGCCTCACTCTCTGCCGACAGCAAACGCTAGCATAGAAGAGCTATAGAGTGCTGAATAAAGCTGAAAAACATATTCATTTATTAAACAATTTTACAAATGTTCTGATTCATTTAAAAACTAGATCTACTCAATGCTGTTAAATTCCTACGGTGGGCTAATAGTTTTCTTTAAACTTGACTTTGTGTCCAACTGCCACTAAAACTAGCTCTCTCAGTCCCTCTGAAGACATTTCATCACGTTTAAATCCATTCCACAGAGTTTCCACCAAAATCATTATAGAAAATGCAAAACAAGTCTGCAGATCCCATCTGCTCCTGCCTGTGGGTCGTGTCAGCCCACCCTGAGGTTTATCTGCATCTCTGACGGATGAAACATGCCTGTTTTGGGATGAGCAATGAAGTCTGGGGTTAAAACCATCGAGTGTCTCTTTGGGACCGCAGCAGAAAATTCCTCAGGTCAAAGTTTGACACTGTGGAGACTCTGGGAGAGAGTTTTGCTCCGTCCACACAGACACAATGACACACACGTCTGATATATCAACAGTAGACTTACACACTAAACACAATGCCAGAGTTATATAAACTTTCACAGTTGCAAAAAGGACGACGCATCATGACTGTTGCAGAGAAAAAAGATAAAGGAAAGATTTATAATGAGTAGTTGACCCACTAACTATAAACTGACCTATTCTGTCTGTTTAATGGGCTGCTAACTAAACCAGGATAAATTTTATTACAACAACAAATCTGACATTAAAACAAATCTGACAACAACTAATCTGACATTACATAACCTTAAACTCTATCAAAACAACCATTTTTACACATTTCTTCAACTACTGCAACTACTGAACTTGAATATTTTGACAAATTAATAAAAAACAAAAGGTAAAATTCATTGACTTGTGAATGTGTGTGTGTGTGTGTGTGTGTGTGTCAGAGAGAGAAAACATTTGATCCCTCTGTCGTCACTCATCTTGTTGTGTAACAAGAAAGCCAAAATCCCAACATGGACACAAACACTGATACTGGACTCATGAAACAGCTTCAAGATGCCCAATCGTCCTGACCAGAACCAAGATAAAACATCTGACACACACACACACAGAAGAGTTTTAGGAAAGAATGTAAAACTGGCAGCAGCTCACCAGTCCTGTAGATGAAATTGGCTTCTGCTTCTGAAGATGATGGTGACAGCAGATCTTCATCATACTCGTTGGAGCTGAAGGAACCTGAGTGGTTCCTCCTCCGGGCGTCCATCACGCCATTGGCCACCATCACGTGACGCAGCGAGTCGTTCAGGTACCGATGCAACAGGCTGCTCTTATATTTGGGCGGCGACACGTAATCGTCAGATAATGAGGCTTCCGTCGCCACTCGAAGTCCCGCCCCCACGGCCACACCCTCTTTCTTAATGACGCCCTGATACATGGGCTTGTTGAATTCTCCGCCCGGCGTGTGTGCAACTGGGTCACCATCTGGATGTGATGCAGAGGGATACGAACAAACGTGTCAATGCACAATCAAGATACAGATCAAATGAAAAATACAACTGAACCATATAAGTCAATATTTTGATCTCCTTCCTCTCGCTCCATCCCAGCAGGGAGACACGCGCTCATATTTTCCTCCAGCAGATTGAAAACTTGATAGGATTACAGTGATTGAAAACACGGATCCCACCTGCAGCAACTGAGTCTGTCAGATAAAACGCAGTGCTGACAGGCTGATTACACTCAAATACTGTTTCTAAAAACTGGATATTTTGAATGATTTTGTTACCTAATGAAACGTTCTTAAAGCTAAAATTGTGAGCTTGAGACACCCGACTTGAGACACCATTGACATTTAACATTAATTTGGAAGTCAAGCCAAATCTAAACTCCTCTTGTTTTGATCAAGAGATTTGAGAAAATCTTTGGGTAAATGTCACATATTCTAGCAGGTAAGGACCAGACACAACGTATCTAGAAATATATCTGACTTTAAACATGTCTCTAGAGCACCTTATTGTGCATCGCCCTGACGACCATCCCATAATGTAGGAAACAAAAGCAAACAGACTGCAGTTCACACAAACGCGATATTTCCTCGGATACAAGGTCAGGATTGTGTGTGAAAGGCCTTTAGTTGAGCTCAATCTTACCTCACAGCTGTGAAAAGTAACTGAAGCTCAGATCTTCTGTGTAGCACATAATTACTGACCTGAGGAAACGTCTGTGCAACTCAACTCTCCCTCTAACTATGAGAAGATTGTTGTGTCTCAAGTTTGACATTATTTACAGAACGACACACGTAAGAAACACAGACTGAACGTTCTCCAAACCAACCTTCTCCAAAAGAGTGTGTGTCGTCTCTCTGAAACATCTAATCAAAGCAGCAGAAACAGGGAGTGTGTGTGGACAGTAGGGTTAGGTTAGGGGAAGAGTGAGTGTTATTATACACTTTGTACAGTATTATGTAAAGTACATCATTATATCTATGAAACATTCTCTTAAACAACTATTATGTTTAACTATTATGGCAACATTATTAGCCTGGCATTAATAATGAGATGTTCTCACTAATACTAAAGCTGTGTGTGTGAGTTTTGTGTGTGTTTGGAGGTCACTGCAATTCACAGTGATACTATAAGTGTATTGTTGTGTGTGTGTGTGTGTGTGTGTGTGTGTGTGTAGAGATGATGTTGTCGGAGTGTCTGCCGTTGTGTGTGTGTTAATTACAGAGAGAACGAGTGCAGAGGAAAAACACAGAGCTTTAGATAGTCTAAATGGTTTTGTGTTTGTGAATGTAAGTGCATGTTAGTTTGTGAGTGTTTGTGGCCGAGTCCTGACGCTACATTGTGGTGTGTTAATCACAGCATACAGGACTGTCTGTGAGCCCACGCGTCTCTCCACTTAAACACAGAGGAGGACACACACATCAGCGTTTAACTCACCCCAAACCTGATGCACAGCACTGCTGCTACACGGCGTTATAAAAACGTTTATAAAAGTTATAAAAATGTTTGTTGCCCTCAATGCTTTGTAAAAACACCCGTTTAAGCGTCCTGTCGGTCTGTGTCAGCTACATGCTGCTTGTACAAGCGTTCCAGCGATCCTGACATGACAACACTGGCTCAGCCAATAGCACCAATTTGGGGCAGGACTGATTATTGCCCAGTCAATTATACTGCAGCTACGTTTGGCAGCACCAGAGGTTTAAAAATTGCAAATGCCACCTTTAAGTGTTTATATTTGCCCTGTGTGTGTGTGTTTTACCTTCTGAGCAGGAGTCATTGCTGCTGATACTCAGTCTCTCTGCGTTGCCCTGGACGTATTTGTTGTAGAGTTTGATCCTCAGAGCCCAACTCAGATCCGGCTGCCTGACTGTGTTCTTCAGTCTCCGTCGAGCGTTTGCAAACCAGTTTGACACCTGGAGAAATAGAGGGAGTGTTGGAATGAAACAAGGAGAAGGGTGACTAACAAATATCAAAGAAACCATGAATCCTGAGAGAAGACACAGTAAAAACGACAATGTCAAAGTAAAAACATGCGCATGTTTCCTAACTTGCAGTAATTCTACAAATTACAAAACAGGCCTTGATGATATACATGTTACACCTGTTTATCTGTATTTGTTCTTGTTTCATTGGCTCTGTTAGGCTGATATGAAGACAAAACGTGCACACACAGACTTGTATACGGACTGAATGACCCAGATACTGTTTTATTTACCAGAACACTATGTAACCAGAAATAAAACTGGGCATTTGTTTACCACACACAGCTTCAGACCTGGAGCCATTGAATGTAACATTACAATAACGTTTTTAATACAATCATAAGGTTTATTTTGGAATATAATTCTGCTTTTCCTTAGCATAACGTCTGTCTTTTTGCAAGCGAAACAATATTTGACCAGTCTTCTCCATCTCACACAGACCTTTTAATGTCATTCTACAAAAATGTCCCATTGCCCGATAAACCTAATGCTACTTATGACAGAAGTTTCATCTGTGACACTCATATAAGACATTATTCCAGCTAAATCCTGTGTTTCTGACGTCTGCTTTATATAAAAGATCTTTGAGTTCTCCAACAGCAACAGGTCTGCAGTATAAAGTGTTTATTGTATATAGTGTAGCTTTTCTAAGTGACTTAAAAGTGACTTAAAAGTGTCTTAAGTGATTTTAATGTGCAGTTAAACAAATACACTACAAAAAACAAGTTATGTAAGTTTTACAGATGTTTTAAATACAACTTAATAATAAAGTGTCGATCTATTTCAATAACGAAACTTTCAGAATCATGAAGTTTTGTGCTTGTGTTTTTTCTGTACAGATTTGCAGCCTCCTCACCCTTTTGTAAATAAATGTCTCTCTTTTGCGAATATTAAAACCAGATTATGTTTTGTGGGGTCGTCCAGAATAGCATCTGCAGACTGGACTCATTCTTAACAAATTCAGAGAACATGTTTGTGTTTGTGTGTATACAGACACGGAGCCTGAGACAGAAATGTACACAAAACGTGATGCATGCAGACAGGAAAACACACAAAGAGCTGAACGCAACCCAGAGAGACAACGAATGCAAACGTTTTTGCCAAACAATAATAAAACACTAGTGTATCACTTTGAATGACATTAAATTGCTTACTGAAAAGTGCTTTGACCGTATATGACACTTGCTTTGCCCCAAATATCTGTATCATTACGTTAACTTCAAAAGAACAAGATGTCATTTTAGCAAAATAGTGGAAAAGCACAAAATAAAGCCGCTCACCTGCACGAGGGTCATCTGTGATCCGAGCGCGAGAAGGATTTTCTCTGTTTTGGTGGGGTAAGGATTGTCCCGGTGTTTGTACAGCCACTGTTTCAGCGGCCGGGCCATGTCCTGCAGAGCTTGTCGTTTGTGTCGCACTTTTCCTGGGTTCTGGCGAGACCTGCAGAGATTCATGGAGATCATTTAATGGTTTAAGGGTGACAAACACGAGACCTGACAGCCTCCTGCAGTTACCATTTAAACTCCACAAGATTCATTTATTACGTATTTCTCCAAAGTTTTCCATCATGTTTGAAATCTTTTGGAAGAGATTTTGCTGTTTTTTTATTATAAGATAATGACCTACATTAGGCTATTAAATGATGTCAATAAAATAGTTTATTATTATTATTTACTAACTTTATTTCTGTGTCTGAACTTCTGCCAGTTAAATTTATTATAACTAGATGTGGTTTACACTAAATTAAGAGATTCATTAATCCAGCACACAGACATTTATCTTCTGCATGTTCACTCATAAATGCAATAGAGAAAAACATCTACAGGTTAAATACAGATGCTGTAAGTCCAACAAAAACACCACATTTTTCTTCTTAAGGCGCAGAAGAGCGCAAATCAGAAGCGTTTGCACACCTGTAGGTGTCAGTATGGCGCTGTTAGATCGCTGCTACCCTCCTGAATTTAACACACTTTTCTCCTGAAACCGTCCGGCTGCGGCTCACGCTCGCCAAATATTTTCCTTGTAACTCAGATCCGTATTAACAGCCTAAGACGTTTATCTCCCGTTTCTCGACACCGGCGACACGCACTTCTGTATTTACATGAATCATTTTCATTAGCAGTGATATTCCCACGAGGAGCCTCAGCCCGGCGCTGGTGTTTTCCCACCGGCTCCCGTTACGCGCAAACGGACCTTCAATGCGCGCAAACCAGACGCGCCCGCAGCGAAGGATGTTTGCGCCGGTTTTCTAGCGGTTCACAAGACGTTTAGTTTCACGTTTAGCTTCGTGTAGCTGCACGTCGTGGAAGTAAAAGGTGCTACTGTGTGGCTGGTAAATAACACGCGGGTTAGGGGTAAACAGCCCGGGCGGATGAGGCGGCGCGCGCCGGCGCGCATTTGGAGAGGAGCGCAAATATGGCACGACACGGTTTCTTTTGCTTCCTCACTGCGGAAATATGCGCGATGGACTGGACCACACATGCAGCTGAAGGCACCGTTTATTTATCAGAAACAGACCCGGACGTGTTTCAGATTTGCTACCGAACACGGATGGACGTGTAACCGGACCGAACCGCACGCCGGTGTTCGTTCAGCACCATCGACAGCGACGTGAATATTAATATCCTGCGATTCTTTCTGTAAAACCAAAACCGTGTCGTAGATCAGAAAAACGCAAACGGGTGTAAATTAAAAACACAGAGGTGAGAAAAACCAAAAGCAATAAACAGTTTTTGAAACGGATCGACTCGGTGTTTATCGTTTACAATGTTTTGTGCTGCCATGCCGTTCATGTCCCACCTTTACTTCTAAACATCAGGGTTCTAGGTTCTCACAGCGATGCCACAGGAGAACCAATTCCCAGTTTTGGTTCCCAAAAGATCCAACCAGTTACGGTGCTTAAACGTCCCTTAATAATAATAGTCTAAAAAACTTTTTCCACTACAAAGAAACTTTTAAGAAACGCAACGATTCCTGTTTTATAATGGTAACATAACAAGCGCAAAGCAGATGATATAACAATCACATTCAGAAGGTGATTCATTACAGTTACTGTGATTTTCCTACGTGAGAGAAATGCAGTACGTTTCATAAAGACACGCGTAAGATTTGGACATACCCAGGTCTCCTGTGTCGGATGGCTGAACTGTCTTTTATGACCCTGCTGCTGGCGAGCAGGTCCGGATGTTGTCCATCAATCACCTCTAAATAATTTCTGCTGCTTCTCTCGACCTCGCTCGCCTTCTCCTCGAATAAAACCTGGCTGCTTAACTTATTAAACACGATCGTGTTCATCTTTGGTTTATTAGTCCGTCTTATCCCGTCCGCTGAAAGCGCGCTGGCCGCAATACAGACGGTCCTATTCACCAGAGCCGTTGCGCAAAGTCCTTGTTAAAAACCTGTAAAACAGAATAAGCTGAAATGGATGCGAACCGTGACACTGAGTTACAACAAACATGTCTGTGAGAACCATCATTATCATTATGGGCGATGGGAACTGTCGGAGTTCGCGTATTTGCGCACCGCACCGAAACCAAACAGACGAGTGAGAAACACAGAGTCTCTAAACGAGTCTGTGCTGCTCAGACCTGGATGTCCCCAGAATGAACAGTTATATTACATTATGTTTTTGGTTTTATAATAAGCTCAAACATACGAGCACATTTATAAAATAAAGCTGATCCTCTCCATCAAACGCGTAACATCATATTCTAACATATTATGGCACCAAACTTTAAAAGCGCAGGATTTATTAATTATTTTGACATGCCCAGATACAGATAAAACAACATATTTGGCATCTTTAAAATCGTGTCATATGCAGTTTGATGGAAGTGAAAATAAGAACTTAATAAAGTGTCTTTCGGCGCAATAAAGTTCATTGGACGTGACGCGACGCGAGTGCATTCAGTGAAAACATAAAGTAACAGGAAAATAGAGGATAAATGTACCGTAAAAGCTCCAGTTGTGAGTCTGTGTAAAGTGTAATCCAGTGTCCCGTTCCGTCTCACATGTTCCCCGCTGTAAGATCCTGCGCAAACCGCACGAACCGCTTTCGCCTGTGCGCTTTATCCAAGCGCCCGGGAACCTGAATGGTCCACCCGTCTCGTGTTTCCCAGCTAAGCGGATCACACGGTGAACATAAAGTGTTTGCGTTGTACCGGTTCCGTGGCAGGCAGGGGGAGGAAACAGCGTATTCCCTTGAGTTCAGGTTATTACGTGTCCATCACCACAGAGCTTCTAATATCAGACAGAACTGGTGCGACTGGACCCAGTTTATCAGCAGCAACTTGATGTGGAAAACGGTTCCCGTTTCAACCAATTAAATGAATACCCAAATCAAATAACCAGAGACCTCGTTGTTGTTATCTTACGATTGCACTTCATCCAACTCTTTCCCAAACACTTCCCTGCCATTGCTTTCTATTCATTTCAGGATGCATCTACAATCCATTATGTTCCTTGCGTGCGGAGGAAGCGCAGTTTGCGTGAGTCGCCTCCGGGGCATCGATTCTGGTACCCTCTCATTTTCTTCAATTACACTATTTACGCATCACATTGAATGTCACTCAGTGTGTTTTGGGGGTTTATTCAGGCTAGTGTTTGGAGGTGAGTGACTCGTATAATTGGCGCGTTCAGTTTATTTGGGTGTATTTTTATCCGCTTAAATAAAACCTCCAACCCCTCGTCAACTTAATTCATGGACAGAAGCAGAAAGTTTTGCTCAACCACTAAGGAGAAACCATCAGGGGTTTGGGTACCTGCAGCACGATTCACTGTAACTGTGGGTCTGCGCAGGTGGTCTTTATATCTGTGGTACGGGATGCCCACCGCTTTAAGATGTGGTCACAAAGAGATGATGTGCAACCTCAGTAGTAATGACCTCTAAGTGCACTTCACCACAAAGTGCACATAGTTGTCTGGTGTTTTGGCTGTTAAATTCTGTGTCTTATTTAGGCAGCCTCACTTCAGCCCAGTTCGGCTAAATTTGAACACTTTAACAATGGAAATTGTCACAAAGCAGCTTTAAAGAGTGTCGAGTTTAGCACAAGGCATCTGGGACATGGGAACGAGACTTAAATAAATAACATGTTTGCTGGCTAAATGCAGGTCCCTGCTGAAGTCAAGCTAATCTGCTGATGCTGTCAGTAAGCATCTATTTCTCATTTAGAAAGATGTGCTGCTAATTCAAAGCTCTGCTGACTGACCTACAGGAACACGTGCCAATAAAATATAAAAGCAGTTTATTTCCAAACAGTCGAACTGCCCCTGAGGCAACAACAGAGAACGTGTTCATGACTATTTTTTTCTTTTCTGAGAAGCACCAAACTGTGTTTTATGCGCTACGTTCCCGCAAAACAACTTCTGCCTGAAACAACAATTAAGCATTTATGTGAAACTCAAGCTTTTCTAGAGGTCACACAGATGTTTGATGACAAACCAAAGCGTTTCATTTGACTTATGATGGGGCACGACTGCAAGGGTTCGCATGTGACCTCGTGCTAGCAACAGAAATCTCTGACTCTGGTCCTCTCCGTATGTGAAGCAAAGGAACAAAGCTAAAGTTAACACCAGCGCACACACACACACACACACACACACACACACACACACACACACACACACGGGTTAAAGGGTTCTTATTTCCTGAAATTACCTCCATGTCAACATGTCTTCTCATTAAAACCTTAAATCCCTTTTGCCTGCTTGTTCTGACAGCTTTTCTAGCCACATTTAAACTGATATTCTCACACCGGCCAAAAATGGATATGAGTTCAGCTGCGACATCAGTGCCACTTAAAGAAGCCACAGACCAAATTTATTAAAATCATCCAAAAAAATATTAGTTTGATGACCATTAAACAATTTCACTCAGAGACTGATGAAGCTCATACACACCAGAACATGTTTATCCTCATCAGCGTTTCACACAAACTTAAACTGCATCCAATCTCAGTGCCATTAGTGTCTCCTAACCTGACAGACAGAAGGTCTCTTCTGTTATTCTCTGAATTGTGTGTTGAGCCGCTGGTTAATTTTTCCATTTCCCTCCCTCTTCTCAAGCAGTTTTTCCTCTAAAGACGGCTTCCTAAAATACATCAATGACTGGGAAGTATGCGTGTTGTGTTTTGTTTAGTAATCTACTGGGTCGTTTGGTTCTGTGTTTTGGCACGGCGTTATCTTTTCAGGTTGCAGTGTTTGGAGAGGTAATAGCGTTGCTTTTTTGAAGTGGGTGCATTTTCGTGCGGTGGTTGTGTTGAGGTTGGACGCGTCGTGACCTCGTATTAAGAGGCTTGTGTGCCGGTTTATTTTAGATTTGAGAACAAAGCGACTTGAACACAACATTAAAAACGGAGCGCATTTAGACACGCTGTCATTATGTGATTTACAGATAGTGCTCTAAGAAAAATAGCGACAGATCAAATGTTTTGAACCCATAAAAGATGATTGGCAGGAGTTTGGTTGGAGTTTGATATATCGGCTCTGATCGGTTACAGCACCTTCTCCTGCTGTGTAAAAATCCACAGCACTGAGCTCCGGTTACACGAACACATTAAGCAGCAATAAACAGATAATCATCAGCAGTTGGCCTGCCGCTCTACTCCCCCTGTCTGTCTTTTTCTGTCTCAGTCTCTCTGCTGTAAAGCTACCTCTCTCTCTCTCCCTCTCTCTCTCTCGCCCATGCTGGGTGCTGAGAGCTTGATAAATACATCCTGATGAAAACTCAGGGAAAATATCAATCTTGGTCCAGAGCCACAAGCAACAAGGAGAAGCTGCTTTAAATCTTAAACATGTCTGTGTGTATGACAAGTGTGTTGGAGTAGGAATACTTCTATATATATACTTCTATGTACATACTTCTGTATACCTTACATATACCTTATAGCAGACTTTTATATAGCTACATATCTTATATCAGACATCTTTATAGCCACATACCTTATAGCAAACCTCTGTATACGTATTTACTCCTATACCTTATAGAAGACTTGCTAATATTAAGGACAGGTTTGCTTATTGTTAGTACTTAAAACAACACAGATATAGAAACAGTGGTACTGCAGCGCTCTCCAAATCACCAAACTCCAGTTAACTGTCATCACAGGATAATACATTTTAAGTCCTAAAGATGTTGCCACAGTTAATATTCAGTCAAACAACACGGTGCACTTTGTGTTGATATACTCTGTGTCTGTCTTACAAGCGATTTGTCTCTGTGTACCTTATAATGTTACCATAAGCACAGCTTGTCAGTTCCAATGTAGTATTTATTAAAACTGCTGTGCTCTTCATGGGCCCGGTCTGTAAGCTGACCCAGACACTCTGTTATTTGCTCCCTCATTTCGCTGTTTATTTATTGTTAAGCCAGCTAGTTATTTGCACTTTATGGATGGGAATGTCAGAATTCATTTAAGGCAATGAAACCATTTAAGAGAAAATAAGACAGAGGGAGGGAGAGAGAGAGAACAAACCAAACCATGGAGTTACACAAAGGCATTACAAGACATTTTTAACCTTTGAGAGAGTTTTACATTTTGAGGGTTTGTGACCACATAAGTACGGAAACTCAACACTTAGTTGCAACATACTGAGCAAACTCAACCCTCTACATCTTCAGACAAGTGTGTCTGTGTGAAACCAGAGAAAAGCTACTGTGTAGGAAAGTAAAAGCAATGCATTTCAATGGCAGTGATGTAGAAAGTCATTATAATAACACACAGCCTCCTTGTGCTCTTGAGGGAAAGCAAAGCCACTTCTGATATCTGGAAGAGAATTTCACTAGTGATTAGTTCCTTTATGAAATATCTGAACCCACAGAGAGCTGCAGCAAATCTCCACTTCAAACAGACGAGTTTCACTTTCACATGCGCAGACACATGTGTTAAATCTCTCCCTCCCACCACAGCCCTAAATAAACATGCTGAATTATATTCCACGATCAGAATCTAATAAGAAAACACTCTCCGGTTGTTGTGATGGGGTCAGTTTTCTTGCTGAGGGCAGACGTTTGAGAAGGTGAGGCAACATCTACCACCACAACAACAGTTCTCTGCATGATTCTCTCCTGCTATTTTCCAAGTATTATGGGCTAAACTTTAAGTGTGTGTGTGATGTTTAGTGACATAAGCTTTGGTGATAGTGTGGTGACAAACCTTCTCATTAGCTCTGAATAATTTCCCTGATCTGATAATAGACCCTCAAGATGTTTGGGTAAGTCTCCTTAAGCAACCTCACATCATCAGACAATATCACACATCACCAACATCACCAGACAACATCAGACAACATCACACATCACCAGCATCATCTCAGGTTTCTCTCAGCATGCTAACAGAAGTGTGTCTACAGTACAGACAGATGTTTATATAGATGAATTCAGGTGGGAACAGAAAGCAGAGCTGTGGAGAACCTGCTGCACAGGACAGAAATCCCAGGGACAAACACATTCTCTGTCCTCAACTCACATCCCATAAATTCCTGTCCTTCAGTCAAACACGCAGCAGTTAGCTGGGAATGTCCTACCAGCCGTCAACCGTCATACGAGAGAGAGAAAGAGAGAGAGAGAGAGAGAGAGAGAGAGAGAGAGATTAGTAACATCTGCACGGGTTGGAAAGAGCTGTATTTATCTTCAATGACTGGAGCTGTACACTATGAAGACAATGATTCTTATTTAGAGTCATTTAGTTCATGTTGTGTTGAATTAAACTGCACTCATCCATATGTGATAGACTCAACACACAACGATCAATATGATTCATGTACAGTCACAGGAAATCTGCAGTTGAATCTGCTGTCAGGCCTAATATTGATTCTGAAACTCAGACATTAGGTTTTGTTTGTCTCCAACTTCACATCTTTAACTGACAGAACGACTGCAAAAATGATTTCTTACATGTTATGAGCCAAGCTGCACTGATAGATGAATGTCTTTACAGCTTTTTGTTCATAAATTCATAAACGTGGGTCTGAATTCACTGTTATGCAGCATAACGCTTTGCAGAATACTACACACCACAATATCTAATGATAACTATGGATGGATGATGGAGTTAACAAAACAAACAAACAAGCAAAAACATTGTGGTTCCTGGCAAATGTACACAGTCATAAGACACTGTCAGGTAACCAAGAAAACATGGTCATGTCTAAACAATACTATTCCGGTTAAAACATTGATCATGAATATACCAACAATCCCTTTAAAGGTCAAATCACCCATAAAGAAAAACCAATAGTGATTGTACATTTTCATACTTCATAGTGCACTGCTTACAAATTTCCATTCTTTCCCTTAGTTTAATTGTATTTCTGCTTGTTTGTTATTTTGGTACTGGACACCGAATTCATGATGATAATATAAAACATGATTATTTTCATGACTGTTTTTATGGGTCTGTCTCTGTCTCACGGCTGCTGTTCTGTTCAGGTGGTCTTGTTTTCCGTACACACGTCTACTTTTAACTGGCCAAATTAATGAGGACACTGAAAGGAGCCATTACTGTATATTTTGCAATAACAAATAATAACGCATAATATCTCACGAGGGAAACACTGATTATGAGCTCAATCGTACCTGCAGCGCAGAGACGACAACATGCTGCCCAGTTCCCTTTAAATGTTACACTTAAACGTCACCATTAGTTGAATTTATGAACGATATTTAAACAGATGGAATTGTTTTGGTTAGCAGACCATGTGTGCATGTTTTGACTGTTTTATTTTCCATAAACGTTTGTGAACATAATATTGTACATCTGCATGACTGCTGTATTAGTAAACATGATGGACCAACAGAGTACATATGATGAATGTTCCTGCTGTCCACCAGTAAACACACTTTGATTAGAGGGTGCAGAACCTTTAAAATGAAGTCACCTCAGATGTCAGATGTTCAGACATCAGAAGCTGCTGTCTTTGTGAGAGTGTCCATGTTCCTACAGGCTTCAGTCAGTCCAGAACATGAAAGGTTTGGTGTGTACACGGATGGGAGAAGAAAGGGTTCGTTGTTGTTGTTAAATTAGCTGCTGTGATGAGGAAACTGAGGAAGAAAAGCTGATACGGGGATTATGTGACCTCCAAAGAATGAATTAATAACATGTTTAGGTCTCGCTAAATAGTTGCTATTATTACAGAAATGAAAGAACATGAAAATAAACAAGCACACGTCACTCATTTTAGCTGATGCACCTCGGTTGCGTTTATTTAAACTGGGAGGGGCAAAAGTTATAGCAGGTACCCCTGCTTAGTGGAACTGAGGGGCAATTAAAGAACACAAAGGGCAGATTCAGAAGAATAGTATTGTTTGATTTGCTTGCGGTCACCTTTTACCCGTATTTAGCTTTGTCATTGGCTAGCGCCAGGCGACGAATGTTGGCCACGCAGCTAGCCGCCGCCTCCTGCAAAACCTCATCCGTGGACCCGATCATGACGAGCAGAAGCTGAAGAGGGGAGAGAAACACGTCAGAAACATCCATCATCACTTCAAAACCCTGCCAAACATTCTCCTTTCATTAGAGCGACCCAAACCGCATCTCTACAATAACAGTCATTCACGAAGCCTCCTGCAGCAGCTCTGTCCTGGGGTTTGAAGGAGACATCTAATCTGTTATTAAGCTATAACAGCAACTGTTTGCACACCGCCGACGTTTGCCAGAGGAGTTTACAGGACCGGAGGCTGCCAAGGCACGCTGCCCACTGGATAGCAGTCGTAGCGCTGCCTCATTAAATCACATATCAGCCTGTTTGTGTTTAGCTGTATTTGTGTGTCAGAGTGTATTCCTGTATGACTGTGGTTTTGTGCCCACTGTTTGGGAGAACACCCAGGGAACATTCTCATACGGCTGGCTAACGTTCTCTAAACATTCTTTCACAGTTATCTAAAACGTCTTCGCAGTAACCTCAGGAGAGCGTTTTTTATCAGGTTATATATCAGGAATCAAAATGCAAATTATAAACAGTTAGTGTAACATTTTAAAAACATTACAGAATTTAAAATAGTCTGAATAATGTTCTTTGAACCAAGCAGCAATGTTAATACAACAAAACGAAAGCGTTCACGTGCGAGACATAACATCAGCTGACTAAACGCAGACCCTGCAGACCCGTGACTGTTGTAGAGTTCTGCTTCTGACTGAATACTTGCCCATGTACTAAACCTGAGCCCTCATCACAAGGCCCCGCCCTCCCCAGAGCAAAGGTCAAATCAGATCCCTCCATTTTAACCTCGTATAACCCGACCGCTTTGATCCCTGCTTTCAGCACCAAGCTTCCTAATTCTGAACCGGACTGCTTTCCCAAACCATTCTGGCTGCATGAAGTAGTATATTAAACATTTTCCTTTTATTGTGCAACGAAAGTTACTTATTATACTGTCACACAAAGTGAACATAAGGGGTAGAGTCTGTGCCAATGCCACACTGTGGTCACGTTATACAGTATGGTATAATATAGCTGTCTATCTGTCAAGGGAGGGTGAGAGACAGGCAGAGAGAGAGAGAGAGAGAAAGAGAGAGAGCTCTGTGGTAAGTTGTGTTCTGAAATCTAAATAAACACAAACTGTGGGTAAACACTCAGTGTTTAGTGTGTGTGTCCCTCACGGCAGTAACAACGAGTCTTTCTCTAAGTGTTAGTCATCTGTCCCAATACATTTAGGTCAGTATTACTGTTTTATTTAAACACAACTCCTGTGCACATATAAAGCTCTCAAGATCTTTCTATTAGTATTACAATGTAGACCAAAATGATTTTTTAGTCATTATTTTTTCCTCTGTATGTTACATACAAAAAAAATGTGCACTTTTGCATGAGAATATTGTACTTGTAGGTTTGAACACATGCGCACACACACACGCATGCATACACACGCACACTTCATGTGTAATGGGGGGCTGACCATTAAAAAAAGGGACACTCACTGAACACTTACTGCTATTTTTTCAAAAAGATAATTGTATGATTTTTAAGTTTTTTCTTCATAGGGAACAAAAAATGTTCATACAAGGTCAAAATTTACTGGCGTCACTATACAAGACGTTACAGCATTCCCTGCTAACAGTGAAACAGTGAGAATAAACAGGGAAGACTAATATTCTATCTGCCAGTTCCACATTCCTGAACTGACATACACAAAACCTGGAAAAACAACATTGTCCGTGTCCGTTTCAATATCGTCACGTCTTTACTACAGCCTTTATTTGTGAGAAACCGGTTCCAGAGGTTCTGCGGGCCCTCGGCACATGAATGTATCAGTTATCAGTTCAGCTGATTCCCATTTACACTGTTTTTAAAATAGAATCCAAACACCTCTGAAAAGGGCAACGGATGCAAACGCGGCGCTGCAGCAGCCGCATGCCAGCGCGCTCAGACAAGCTGCTTTTGTGAGCAGTCAGAGGATTCCTGCGACAGGTCAGTCGCCGTTTGCCAGAACTCATAGAGTGTTATTCAGACGTGGCCAAACGGGTTTGGAGCGGCGGCTCAGATAAGTCCTGCTCTCTATGTCCACCCCAGCCCCTCTCGGCTCTCCCAGCTGGTTCCTGCACAGACTATAATAGTCCACTTGTTAAATACTCCCAAAACCTCAGAAACATGATAACTCGCCTCATGTTTGAAAAACAAATGAGAGGCTCCACACGTTCTTCTGTCCTCTACGCTCCGAAGGCAGAGATTTTGACCTCCTGGAAGGTAGAGCGAACATGTTTTTCCAGGTTCCACTTACACCGCGAGAACATGTATGTAGGTTCTCACACGTGTGTGTGTGCTTGAACACACTCCCGTGTCACGTGTGCAGGTGTTGTGGTGTTAAGTGTAGTTGTGCTAAGCTGCTGTTTCCTGAAGGGAGGGGTTTAAATCTGTGTAAAAGACCCACGTCCCTCCATGTTCTCATGCGCTAACCTCACTCTCTTTCTTTACCTCCTTTT
>JBAJNP010001376.1:0-53975 GCA_036877545.1 Yasuhikotakia modesta | reverse complement strand
TATATATTCATATACAGTATATATATATATCCAGAATCTACTTAATATAAAAAATATTTTAGATTTACCCTTACAATGTAGCCAATGACCAAACGGACACTTTAAAAAAACTGTTGATAAAAATCAAATGCCTCGTGCAGCTTAATGTGTTTTAAGAGGTGTTGACATTGCATGTGGTTACAATGTACAATTTCCTGTCATTTGTTGGTAATGATTACAGAGTAATCTGAAGAGAACTACCAGCTTTTCCTCCACGTGATCTTTCGCTTCTTTCAGGCAGTTTTGTAACATAGCATTTGGAAGCTTCAATCAGAACAGGAAATGAAAGGTCACGGAGGACAGAATGAGGTTTGTTTAGATGTGGCATTTGAAGGCATCTGCGCTGCAGTGTTCAGGTGTTAGCCACTATAATCAGCCGGAGGAACCGTCACAGTGATGCAGAGCCTGGCAGCCAACATGCTTATAAAGCCAATAGGCTGTAATTGTTCTGAAAGTGATGTTTTAGTCACGCTTTTCAATAAATTAGTAAGGTTAGTAAATGCATTAGCTAACTTAAACTATGTTCTTCAATAGTTCTTCAACTTTTAAATCTTAAATAATTAATGGCATTTAATAATCCACATTACTTCATTGTGTATTGATATCAACAGTTACAACATCTGATATTAAAATGGATTTGTATATGCTGAAATTAACATGAAGATTCATAAATGCTGTAGAAGCATTGTGAAAAAATAGGGGACAAAAATATTAAGAGATATTAATAAATATAAATATTGCCATATATATAAATACTGAGTTTAGTTAATCATTTAAAAATGCTAATGGTTATATATACACACACACACACACACACACACACACAATATAATTTGTAATGAAAATAATTCAGTTGCACTACACTGTACACACAACTGTACTGATTTAACACATTCAGAAACTGTTACATTCGCTCTACAGTAAAACACTGCTTGGCCCTTGGGTGCACCAGAGAAAGCCACCATTATCAAACGCAGAGGAAGTGATTGCAATCAGCCCTAATTCTGCTGATTTGCTTTAAAGGATCGCTCATCACACCAGCAGTTTCTACAACACACTGGATATCAGTCAACATCTGCGTGGCAAATGGGTTCTTCTCCCCTCTCCTGTAAGACGGCCGGGAGTGTTGAATGATTGCTGCTGTGCATGTTTAATCAAGACGTATTCTTTGTGTACGGGCTCCGCGTGCTAATCTATAGAGTGCATTAGCGAGCTAATGAGTAGTGTAAAAACCAACATTTAGTAGCTTCCATCATTGCAATCACTCATTTGTTGCTTGTCTAAAAGTAGGATATATAATCATAAACAAAGGCTCTGTATGTTTCTTTAGGACGCCATATATGTGAAACTACCTTCAAATTGTAGATGTGAGGAGAACATCGGAGAACGAATCAACGTATCTACAGCAGAACATGGATTTTCAACATCAGCAGAACATCAGAGCAGGTGTTTCCTGGAGGATCTGCCAGGCTTAACGGAACGTCAAATCTATGTGGAATAAAGCTCAACTGGCTCTTTGTTTCTTTTTAGTTCCCTTCGCAAGCTCTTCTGCTGAGTCCTGCTCACTCTGTCCATTTGCTGTGGGTTTGCAGCGCACAGCATTATCTGCCAGAGACGCAGGACGTGACGTGCAGCGCTAACTAGGTGGAATGGACACGCACAGCATTTGAAAAATCAAGGTATCTTCAGCCAGAGGATTTGTGAATCCTGTACAGTTGTGGTGTGATATGGGAATCCCTCAGACGAGGTTTTCTGCAGTACAGTGTAAATGTTTGCATTGATTCAGCCAGTCTGACCATCCCTTTTAATTGTGGGAGTGAAATTCAGAGTGGAGGAAACTTGGGTAATTACCTGCTGTCAGGATAATGGATGCAGCCAGCAGACCTATAGCTCCAGTCATGTGTGAAATTCTATGTAAACAGATGTATAAATCATCATTTAGTGGCCGCATCTCTCAATGCACACATCAGTAAAGAGGGACAGTGAATGCCCAGCTGACAGTTTTAGGTTGTGAGAATGTTTCTGTAATGTTTTCATTAAGTAACATATTTAAGAAAATCCAGTGTTTCAGACATAAATTATTGCTTAGCTATAAAAACATACAAACATTTGTCAAATGTTATTGTTTTTAAAACATTCCACTAACACTAAATAAATATTTTACTAATGTTCCTGCAAGAAGCTTTGATAACTAGAGAACTTTTAAAAACGTTAGCCAACATTCTGAGTATGTTTCACTTTACATGCTGGGTCTGTGGTTTGCTGATGCTAAATGCCATCACACAATGGTAGAATGTACCACCAGTCCGTTATTTAAAGGGGGTCATTCTGTAAAAATAAACTGTGCCCGCCAATAGCGTTGTTTTATTTGCACACGCTATCTGTGTTGTTTTAGCACCCGCATCACTAAAGGAATTATGCAAATGAATGCAACTTAATGTTGCATTAAATGAAATAAATAAATAATCAGGCAACCTTCCAGGAATTCCTTTATTTTTTTATCCTGTCAATTAATTATTGAGCTCGGGCACAATTCAAACCGTCACACGGCTGAAGCGCTTTAAGATGATTTAAAGGTACTGCTCAAGGAATTAAAGCTAATTAATGAATTCTAGTGCGGTGAGACTTAGTTACAATTTAATCCTGTATTTTTTATTAGAGGGACTGAACTCATGGCCCCCTTCCACGTTCCTGTAAAGGCCAGAACAAACCAGTCAGAGATTTTCACACTGCCAAGATGCAAGCCAAAATTTCCTGTGAAGACGTTCGCTTTAAAAACACGTAAAACCGAGCAAAAAACATCAAATACAAATCATCTGGTTAAACATAAGATGTGACTAAGTTCCACTACAGGAGCTGCTGCCAAAATTCTGTGTTATTTCAGGTGCTTCAGTGGCGGCAAGCCAAACTGAAACCTGAGGGAAGATAAAACACAAAAGCTACTGTGTAAAACCTTGATTCTTCCAGGCTGTATTTGCACATTTGTATCGCTCAGAAACCCCCGATGGAAATGATCATTGACGTTGTCTACAATCAACACGGACAAGCATGTAGTATTTAGTGCTGTAAAACAAACAAGGTTCTGTCAGTTATTAAGTCAAACTGAACGAATGGCAGAAGAAAACCATGGAAAAGTTTGAGAGATATCCCTGAGTGAATTTAATTAGGTGCACTCTTTTTCAACCCGGAGACAGCCATTACAGGGAAAGTGATTTGGTTTTAAAAGAGATAAGTTATATTATATACTCAACATGTAGCTGGAGTATGGGGGCGGAAGTCATTTTAAAAACAAGCGCACAGAAGACGAGGGTCCATTAAAGTAAAATTATCACCTCACTCAAAGTAACAAGTCTATTATTACGGCACTTCACTTTGTTATTCTGCCGGGAACATCGAAATAGTTCCTTTTAAAATAACTGCAGAAGTTCTTATATATCTTTAATCATTTTTCATGGCAATAAGAGGCTAGCATGTTCATATTAATAATCGTAGCAAAACAATATTAGAAATATAATTTATGTTTATGTATATTTATGTTATATATAAAAACATATATATATATGTTTTGTAGAAATATATATTTTACATATATTACACCCACTATGGCACAGACGGATGCTACAGTTAATTACCTCGGCCAAAGCAGGGCAGGTTGGAGGTTCCCCTGCACTTCTTCAGACTGGCCTCGATGGGGAGCGAACAGGAGAGAGGATGATCACACTTCTGCCCAGCCCAGCCCTCCTTGCAGTCACACCTGCCACAGTTACACTGTCCGTGACCTTCAAGCAAACACAGCGCAGGATTTAGAGCCTTCTGTTCTGGAAGCAGTCAAAGCCATTTGCGTGGTGTGTGTGTGTGTGTGCGTGGTGTATGTGTGATGTGTGTGCGTGGTGTGTGCGGTGTGTGTTTGTATATGTGTGTTTTTGTGTGTGTGATGTGTGTTTGTGTGTGGTGTGTGTGTGTGTGTTTGTGTGTGCGTGGTGTATGTGTGATGTGTGTGCGTGGTGTCTGGGTGTGTGTTTGTGTGTGGTGTTTGTTTGTGTGTGTGATGTGTGTTTGTGTGTGGTGTGTGTGCGTTTGYGATGTGTGTTTGTGGTGTGTATGTGTTTGTGTGGTGCGTGTTTGTGTGGTGTGTGTTTGTGTGTGTGTGGTGTGTGTGTTTGTGTGGTGTGTGTGTGGTGTGTGTGTGTTTGTGTGGTTTGTGTGTGTGTGGTGTGTGGATTCTGAGTCACAGCTCTGGCTGAACATGAATTTAAAAGTGAACTATGAATACTGTCCTCAGGGGCAAACTTAAGATCACAGATGTGAGCCCTGAATACTGTATGAACGCAACGTTGCTCCTCAGCATTAGAAACAGATGCTGGTAGGAGCAACGGTCTCCTGGTCAGCGCTAGTGCTGTGACATATTAAACTGTTGGTCTCGTGGGACACCTGGGTTTGAATCTGGTCTAGTTCACGTTTCATTCTGGTCTTTGATGTCCTGTCTGTCAACAGAACTGATAGATGCTGAAATGTTTCTCTTGAAATTCTGTTGAATTGTGTCTGTTGTTCTTGAGGCCGTAAAGTCCATGTGGTCTTTGTTTATACAGATCTCATATAGGTGGAGTAAATGGATACGGCTATAGAAGAGTTACACCCCACCCTTCAACATTTTGACTGCTAGAACTTGGAATGTGAACCATTTCCTCATTGGAGGGGTTTCATAAAGCCAAAACTGACTTCTGAAGCTTTTTTCTTTAGGCCATAAAAGGTAACTTTTAAAAAAGTGACATATTTTAAACACTGTTAACTTGAAAAAGTGTTTAAACACTTAAATGTTGTAAAAAAAACACAAAGTGGCTTTTAAGTGACTTAAAAAAAGTGAATTGTGAGGCACAAATATATTATATACCAAAAATAAGAGAATATAAACAATTGTAAATAAGTCGTATTGTAAATAAATTGTAAATAAATTGTGTGTGTGTTCATGTGTGTGTGTGTGTGTGTGTGTTAATAAATAGTGCTTAAAGACTGTTGCACCTGAACAGAAATCGTCGGAGTATCTGTCATACGTGGCATGGCAGCTCCTCTCGTCACACTCGCAGGTCTCTCCATGGATGTCCCCCCATTCTCCTGAGGGGTCCACATCATAGCAGGTACACTCACCACACACACACGTCCCTACAGAGACACGGAGGAGATGAGACACAGCGTCTTCTAGACACTGTTTACACACACTATCATATTCTTCATCACACTCCCATCATATTCTTCAGCAGCATGTTTGACTTCTTTAGAACTAAAAAGAGTCAAATCTCCAAAGAACAAAATAAACATACTCAATAGAAAAATATTTTTTTAACTGGTCAGCAAGTTGTTTTTTCATAAATATAAAACAATTTATTTGTGTTTATTATGAAAAATGCATGAACTTAAAATAAAAAAGTTAATTAAAAAATACTACTAAAGTTAATTTAGTCTCAAACGCAGCAATTGAGAAACAACTGAAAAACGTTCTTATATACATCCTCCTTTAACCGAACTGGCATCAACAAAAATGACATTAAGAAAAATACATTTGAGGCTTGCTGCCTGAAGAGACCTGCTGCTCACGTCTGAGGTAAAACCATCTTCTAATTGGTTTAATATAGCGTCAAGTGTTTTGTCTATGTAAGCAGGTGGACTGGGGTTTGCTAAAACAGTTAGCTGCGCTATAATTGAAGCGATGCTAAAAAGGAAAGGCAAATTTCTCATGGGGCCCAAATCCTCCAGAGCCCAGCTGACAATAAAGGGGCCACGCGTCACAGGGATTGATGAGGGCGCTTACTTGCAACTAATCTACTGCTGGGGTTACAGTCATGGCAACAGAGCAGCGGGAAACACCTCCACTTTGATGAATCTGAGCCAGGCCAGTTGCAGCATAACTGGAAATCCTGTTTGTCTTATCTGCTCTGCTGTGGAGAAAACCCACAGGAAACTACAGCGGCTGGCATGCTGCTAGCACAGGCTAGATCGCAGCCATTTTCTGTCCTGTCAAAAACGTGTCCTTTAATAAATACAGACGGTGTGAACGTTTCACTTCGTTTAACCTTCAGAGAACAGTGCAGACAAAACTGGGGGAACTGGAAAATAGCACATGAATTATTTCTGTGGTGTTTTTTTGTCCTTTTTGGACCTTGACAGTTCACATCTGTGACACGATTGCTTTTCATCAAGTACTCTGAAATTCAGGCTTTACTGTCAGCCACCGATCTTGTTGTTACTTTTTTGACTTTTTAAGGTTTGAGGCACTAAAACTTCCTCATCAATTTTTCTGAGGATGATCAGTCTTCTTCCTCGAGACAATGTTAACATACAGCCTTAGTCTATGAATGACCCTCAATACCATTTACTCAACACGTTCTAATTTAACATTCGATCGGTCGTCTGTCATTGCAAACCATCTCCAAGCCATCTCTCTCTCTCCAGAAATTAATCTCCACATTCCTAATGTTCCCATCAGCTGGAAAGCTAAAAGTAAAAGTTCTCTCAGCCTTATCAAAAACATCCTTGCAGTGACATCAGTAGATTTTTTAACATCATATATGAAACATATATATCAAACATTATTCTTAAGAGGTAAGTGGAAAGAATAATTGATAAATGTTACAGATTATGTAGAAACGTTTGACTAACATTCATATAACCAAGAAACATTAATAAATGATTTAAAAAATTGACATTTTAACTTTCCTTTAACTTTGAAAATTTTTACTGTTTCTGAATGCAAACATTATGGAAACATTCTTACAACATAAATTTACGGTTGTACAGTAATCCTTAATGTACTATTGACTTTACATTAGACCAAAGTTCTGGAACATTTTTCAAGCAAATCACACTTCCTCACCCAAAACAAACATTTTACATGACAACTGAAGCTTTAAATCTGCCCCCTCGACTGATTCAGCCCTGACACTGGACTGATTCAATAACATTCTTGCACGGTTCGATTTTTCCTGGAACTGTCCACTGAATTTGACACAGTCACCCAGCAGCTGCTAATCTCAGCACTGACAAACCTGTGACCACCTGAATATGTTCCTTCATGGTATCCAACTCCAACATCAGAAAGGGTTTCCATTATTTACATAGTTTTTAAATTCATAGAATTTGAACTTTTATCCCTTTGATCAGCAATTATTAATATTTTAACATCACGTCATGTGCAACTTTTAAATGAGATATTTCAGATCTAAGATGTTTTTGTGCAAGTCTGATTTTAAGATCATTTATGCTTAAGCTTTTTGATGCGTTCTTTCCTTTTATCTCCAAAAGGTTATTAATGAATACGGCGGCACGCGCGTAGTTAAAGTGAAGGGCGAGTTATTTCATGGATTGAAAGGTTGACTGACTAAAGCTGGCTGTCATTTCACACAATAGCAGTGATCCAGTGAGACCTGCCATTCACACAACCAATAATTGAAGGGTATAAACAGAATATAAAATACAGAAAATGAGGATGGATTGCTTAAAAGTGCCCAAAATAATAGATGTCTTTCAGCACATGTACTGAAACAAACAATTGGTGTTTTCGGAGCGACTCTGCCCTAATCTCTGTTTGCCTTTGTGTGGGCCAGGCTGTTATAAGGATTTTCAAGCTTTTTTTAACTTGTTGGCTTACAGAATTAAAAAACCATGAGTGTATTTTGAATTTGAATCAATGTGTTAAAAAACTACATTGATTGAATGGCAGTTGTGTCTTTATTGCTACACAATTGAGGCTGGTGGAAAATGTCTTATGCACTTATAAGCCTGAGATAAGTTAAGTCCTGTGGTGCAGGTCTGTGCATCACACCTCATGGGGTTTAAACCTTGGTAACTTGCCCAGCTTTTAAACCCTATATGAGTTTATAAACCTTATATGAGTTGCAGTGAGTGACTTTAAAAGCACAGATGCAAAATAAGCATAAATGCATAATTTGAACCATGCAGCAGTCTCCAATATGCTTAGACTTCCACCCACGGGACTTTAGATTAGTTTACTTATAAAAGGCTTCTCCCTCTAGCAGAACATACTGGTGAAAGAATTATGTGACCAAATATAAATATATATATGCTAAAGAGACTCATTTTCCCAGTTTAACTGTTTGCTAAAATGTCATTCTGTTAGGAGACAAATGCCTCCACCTTTTGAAGCAGAAAACCGATGTGGTTGTTGTGTTGAGTGGCCATGGTCTGCGGGCACATTTCTTAACCACAGACAGAGGGTGAGATCTGAGGTTGAGTTTATACTGTGTGCCGCTTCACCCTTATGCCGTAATCAATTTCAGCGAGGCTCTCTGGAGGTTTTCCGGCAATATAAGAGCCAAAGCTTTTTTTGGCAGCCTGATCTATCTTAATGGAGACGGCAGCGTTCGCTGTTCAGTTGTGCTCGTCAGGAGAAATACTTACTGTACGCTGTGTGTGACTGATATGGGAGGGTCAGATGCATTTATTTAAAGAGGAAACCCTCAAAATAAAACCATAATTTAATTTTGATGTCACTGCAGCATGATCACAATAACTGAGGATCTCTGAGGAGTTAATCTTTCACAAAGGTTACAGGGTGTAGTGATGCATTATATGAAATATTGGATTTCAGACTGTGGTCAAATGCGTAATGCACAAATACAGACCTCTGTTGCTGCAGATCTTGCCATCTGGAGATGTGCATCTACGTTTACTCTCCCATGGGCTGATGTCACACTGGAATTCACATTTATCTCCATGCCAACCAGCAGAGCAGTAACAGTTTCCACAGTAACACTTTCCGTGGCCTGCAACCACGAACGGAGGGTGAAAGAGGAGATGAATCCAGTTTCCTGGGCTTTTTTATAATATCATATCATCACCACATATTGCCACAGCATATTAATGACTATAATGGGTGTATACATTTCACATATGGCAAATTTGAATGTATCGTGGTTTCTTAAAAATGAAATTACAGTGTATTTTGTGGACTGACTCTTAATACAGTGGCCTCTGGTAGAGAAAAATGCTTATATAATAACTTTATGTATCCAAAAAAGAACACAACAGCATCTAATAGCATCATATTTTATTTCCTGAGTTTATGTTTTTGAAAAGGCGATATATTATTGTCCTTGTCATCATCTCAAATGACAGAAATTATGAGAATACTTTATAAAGCTAAAGTAGTAAAAAGTTTCTTTAACAAAAAAAAACCACTTTGGGTGAAAATAAAAATAGAGACGAGCAAGTTGGTAAAAATACTCACAAAACATCTCAGAAAAGTTAGTGGTGAGAAAAGTTTCAGCATTATTTGTTTGCAGACATCACTTGATTTCGTGTTTTGTTATATAATGCACCAAAATTCATACAGACGTGTCTAAATAGTTTTAGGGATGAAGCAGCAACTCTAAGCTCATACCTCCACACACTTCTCCAGAGTCTTCATCCACACACTCGCTGTCGTCACACTCGCAGTAGCGTCCGCTGATCAGACCCTTACCGTCGGGATTATTGCACACGCAGCTGCCGCAGTGACAGGTGCCTGTCGACCAGACACATCACAGTCAAAACCCAGAGATTAATGCTGTCAGCTTGCTCCACACACACGCACACACGTCAACACACACACACATAACACACACAAACACACGCACACAGCACACACATCAACACACACCAACAAACACACGCACACACATGTCAACACAAACTTCAACACACACACACAGCACACATCATCACACACACATCAACACACAAACACGCACACACATACACCAACACAATCCAACACACAAAAACTTTAACATACACATGCACACACGTCAACACACCTGAACATAAGCTGTATGCAGGCAACCACACACAGACACACTTTCATGCACACACACGTCCTAACAGAACGGTGAACAATACCAAGCACATCTGCAAACCAGCTGGGTTCTCTTCCCCTCCTGAGCAACATAAACGCACAGCCACACCAATCCCAGTCAGTGTTTAGAGTAGGGGTTAAACACAGGGTTTGGGGCAAGGTGTGAAATGCAAGCAGCTGGTTTATTTTTTTGGCTACTATGAGTGTGGAAAGCATGTTTGGAAAGATTTATACATTGTGACTTTTAGTTTAGTTGATAAATTTGGACCAGATGTATAAGAGATCTGTGCATTATTGCAGCTAAATGTGGCCACATTTTGTTGTGACTGTCTTCTTTATGTCTTTGGCCTTATAGCAAAATGACAAAATGAAGACAGAATTAAAGTCAATTAGGGGACTTGTGGCACCATAAGGTGTATCGTTTTGTTCAATACAACAGAATTATATAAGCCAATGTCATTATGTTCTCGACACCCGGAGGCCTTTATTTGTGAACGTTTGCTTTGCATGACATACAAAGAACTTTTATTGTCTGTGGGACTCTGTGTAGTAATAAATGTCAAATGTTTCACCTGCGTTGGAGCAAACTACACCCTGGGCATTTCGGCAGAGGTCTTTGCTGGTTTTGGTGGAAAGGGAACATTCTTCTTGGTACTGGCAGGATTCTCCAAACCATTCCTCATCGCAGAAACACTTTCCACAGTTACACACTCCATGATCTGTGGTGGAAACACACGAAATGCATTTAATAATGGCATGAGGTCATGAACCAAAGCCAAGAGTAAATAAATGGAAGGCAAGTGTTACTGTGTTAGAGGAGACTGGAGGAGAGCAATATGAGATGAACTTTGTGATTAGTGACACACTCAGAAGGTGTTAAGGTGGAAGGGAGGGAGCCCCAGGGCAGGGTTATGTACAGGCTATTAACACTCTCTACACATGCATGCTTGCTAGGGAGGGAGTGCTGTGTGTGATTCACAGCCTAAAGGTGTTGAAGATTTCTCGTGGTTTTCTTCCACACTAAAGTTTTACACAGACAACGCTGTATACTAGGAGTTCCATAACATTATATGTGTTTTATTTAAAGCTGTAATCGGTCACATTTTTCAGTCAAAGTCAGTAATTGAGCACAAAGATAAGTTTATAATTATGATTATTTATAATTTGAGCAATCTCCTGTTTTTACTCCTACAGTACTGATGATTGTACTCTGGATACAGTCTTCCAAATAACAACAAATGCCATGTATGCTACAGTATTTTTTCATCCAAAGATTATCTTAAAGAAAACACTTTAGAAAGTCAATCTAGTTGCTAACTTTAAGTGCTAAAATAAAAGCATTTTCTCATTTATTTTCTCTCTACCCCTCATCCCTCCATCTGCAACAGCGGCCCAGAGGAAAAAAAACACTGACACAAAGAATAAAAAGATTTTTCTATCAGACCACAGTTATGATTACCAATCATTATTCATGACTCGGATGAAAATAGATGGGCAAAAACGGCGGCCAAAATATGATACAAATGCGTCCTGTTATTGTAAATTCAGCTCCTTTAGCCACAGACTGAAGTGTCATCTTCAATCACTTCCTGTGCTAATCCATCATGTAAATTTGATGTCGTCTTCAAGGGCTATCCATCAGTCCTTAACAATAGCCTTGTTCTGCTCCTGTACTCATTATCAGGGTGCCTTGACTGCTTGTCACAAACATTCAGTGTTTTATCGCCAATCTGAGGGGAAAGGCAAGTATTATGCTAATACAAAACATCGGATACATCTATCTTGCGTGCTGTAGATTAAAAACAAATTGGTATTAGAAATGTTAAGACATCAGCCAAGTGCAGTACGAGAAACTGCAGATGTTATGGCTGTGGCTAAGATGTGATCGTTTTAAAGGGCAGCCATGATCGCACCATCTGGTTAGTAGAGGGTCAGAGACATCTATCTTCATGCGAACACATTTCTGTTTTATATGAATTCTTTAAAAACGGTGCATTGCTGCATTAAGCATGCATGGCTGCATTAAGCATGCATGGCTGCATTAAGTGAGTTGTGCCCCACTTGTGCTTAGTTTTAAAGGTCAAATTTTATTTTCTGTGCCACTAGCATTGCAATATGTTAGTTTGAGCTGTGTGACAGTAACTTTGGCTCAACCGGTGCCCATTCACATGAGTTTAGTGTGAGGACTACCTATTTGCAACAGAAGCCACATAGGAATTTATTTTAATTTATTTTAAGTTCATGCTGTGCAGTTAGCACAGCTACCTATTTTAACTGTATTAACCAAAATGCTAGATTAACTAAACTGAACTACCAGCTCTAACCAGCCTGACCTTAAAGCCTTAACCAGCCAATGGCAAGCTTTGATTAGTCAGCTAGCCTCAGAAAGTAACTTTATTAATAAAAATGGCTCCCACAACAATAGCATTAAAAAGTTAAAAGTTTCCACATTCATGTTTATAAAACTTGTTCCTCACACTCCTGGTCATGCGCCTCTCGAGCGTCACTGATGCCAGAACTCAATCCTATCAGCAGACAATCACTTTGACATATTAATTGCCACCCACTGGTGTGTGGGTGGAGGAGTTTGGTCCTGGCTGTCCACCATGTGCCTAATTCTGTGCCACCAGGGGCATAATTTACCCCCAGCCTGCTGATGGGCCGAGACGGCAGTATAGCCACCCTGAGCTGTATGACTCACTCCAGCAGCTGTGAAAAGTATTAATAGATGGTACGTTCTCATCGGATAAATCGTTGATGGCTAGCAGATTAATGAATCATCACACGCTAATTTCTGTTTTGCGATAGCAAACAGCGCCGTTCATGTGAAATACTGATGACCACCAAAGGAATACGACCAGGAATATAAACTTGATATTCTGAGGCAAATAAATCTTACAGTGATTTGTTCCTGAGACAGAAATAGACCGAAATTTCCCAGAATTGCCTTTTAGACAAAACAGTTACAGGAAGCATTCAGAACAATCAGTGTTTTCAAGGAAAAAATATTGTCAGCCAAATAATGTATTCGTTGCTTTTAGCAGAAAGATATTCAATTTGTAGCAGAGCCTTGGACGGCTTTGAAGTTTACAGGTATGAGTAATCGGTGCATGACTGTGTGGTACAAAATTATTGCCACCAAATAAAGTTTCATCAGAAATGCCATCCAATCATTTAAAATAATCATACAGACCCACAAATGTCTCACAGTCTAGGCATCCAACCAGCTCAGCCAAGTCTGTTCCTTTTTTATATTATTTTATTTTTTATCATTTCAAAGTTGTAACATTTTGACCAACATTAAAATTATATTTATGTAATCCACATTCAACTTATATAAAATCCTAACTAGTCTATGCAAATGAAACTCAATCGCTGGAACATTGAAATCAGCCCCTGATAGCGATTTCAAAGACTGCAATTACACCTGTGTGATTGGACTGTGAGTATAATAGCTTGTTCCAATTAACAGTAACACAAAACGAAGGAAGCATTCAAGTCATATCTGATATAACAGAAGGAAAGTATTGCACACATACAGATTGAACACAACTGTTTACAGTGTGTGTTTGCTACTTTTCATGAACGTTTGACTGTATATTTTAGAAGTAAGAGACAAATTTAATCAAAGTTCTCAGTGTTGCATACAAAACAAATGCTTGTCTTTTAGTTGCATTGACTTGTGGACATTTCTAGTCTAATAAACAACATCTGAATGCTATTTAATTCATTTGCATTGACGCTGCCCTTCAGTCAACACTTATTAGGGCACGTTCCAAATGACATTAATTATTACAGAAAGCTAACAGGACACCGTTTGCAACATCTGAAAGAATCAAGCCTCAGTTAGCAGAGCGGCTTGGACGTTTTATGTTTGCGATACAGAGATTGCATGTGCTTTTATTCAAAGAACTCTTTCGTAAAAGAGGCCTCTGTGTGGTAGTTTGATCTTAAAGACGTTTCTTCTCCCCTCTCAGCCTGTTAAACAGCGAGCCTGGATAAAACAAACTTCAGTAAGGCAATTATTTCCTCCTTGTTGTTCTCCTGCTTTGTGTTGTAGAGCGTGAAGTGATTATGTGCTAGACTGGGCTGCACCGGGTGTGAGGGACACATCTGTCCTGGGTAATAGCGCTGCACACCTACAACAGACCTGCAGAGATGAAGACAGGCCAAATCATGTACAGAATGAGGGTCAGTGTGTTTGTTTATACACACGTTTATAGACAATCTATGATTTATCACACCGGTCAGGTGTCTTCTGCTGCAGCTGAGCAGTTGACACATGTGCTCCAGACACATTGTATTGTGTGTGTGTGTGTGTGTGTGTGTGTCACATGCTCTCCCTGTTTTACAGAGACAAATAATATATTGCAAACGACAAGAAGATGAAGGTTTCAAAAATATTCTTAAAGTTTTTATATTTTATAAAATAAATTTTATAAAGTAAATTTTTACTTTATTTCTGTGTATACATTTTATAAAGTAAATATTATTTTTAAAGACATCTTATTGGCTGGCTATCAGAATGTTATTCAAACTTTGTTAATTCTGTAACGTTTTTAAAACGTTCCACTAACAACTTAAGAACAACACGTTTTACATTTATACAATATATTAAGTAAAAAAAGTTTTGCTAACATTTACTGCAAGAACATTTCTAATAACTGAGAGAACGTTATAAGACGGTGTTGTTAGCCAACGTTCTGAGAACGTTTCCTGTTAGCTAGGGTGTCATGCAACATAAATTGTTGCATAACATGAGCTCACACAAATTGTTCTAGGTTTTAAGACACTTATCAGTATTTTTTATCTTTTATTGACATTTTATTGTGTTTCACTAATTGGTGTGTTTCTGAAGGACCACAGAGGAAATGAATCTGTCATTTCTGGCATCACCGTCCCTTTTCGCAGTGAAGCGTCAGAGCAGTGACCCTTACTTGGACACGATTTCCTCTTCGCCTGTGTGCCCAAGCACATATTAACCCGGAAGGCTTGTGACCTTTCCATGTGATGTGAAGTATGGATCAGCCCTGCTGTGGGAGCCACCGGCACCATATGGTGACATGAAGCAGCCTGTTTGCTCATCATGTGAGCCAGCATATATGTAACACTATCAACACATGCATTAACACATTGACTTAACACATGCAACCAAAACTGTTTATCATACGGTACATGTCTACTATAAGTATATGGCTCATTTTAAAATAGCAGCGCTATTGGTCTCAGTTCCTGCTAATGACAGAAAAAATCACAGATGCTTTCGATTGATTTACATTTATTCATTTGGCAGACAATTTTATCCAAAGCAACTTACAGTTAATTCAAGGTGTACGTTTTTATCAGTACTCGTGTTTCCTGGGATTAAACCCACTACCTTTGTGCTGCTAATGCAATGCTTTACCAGTTGAGCTACAGGAACACACCTGTTTACTTCCTGTTTAGCTTGAAGTCTTGAGCCAATGAGATTTGCTAGTTTTTTGACACTGCTGACCTTGGATCTCTTTCAGTTTGTCCCAGAAACATGTAGAATATTCTATAGCTGGATGTGAGCGTCTGCAGAATGGTCATCACTAATTATGATCCCCAAAACAAAGGCCTCCAGGAGCCAAGCTGAGGAGCAGCCGGGTGTTATGCAATATTCCTGAATTCCATTTCCCTGAGTGTTCGTCAGAGCGTTCATGGGTAAAACTCCACCAACAGAAAAGGTAATGGAGAGAAGTCAGACAGAGCTCCACTGGGACATTAGCACATGGAAAATCACTCATCTAACTCACTTGAGAACACATCTCAAATCTCCAAGGACCCTGCAGGTATAAACCACATCTATCCTAAATGATTTAAAACAAATGTCTTTAACTTCTTGTCTTTAACTTCTTGACTTAAATGATCCTGTAGGTCAATAGGGTGTTTCTGTAGCTCAACGTGTAGAGCGGATTGTATTAGCAGAGCAACGTCATGGGTTTGAATCTAAGGGAACACACATTCTGATTAAATGTGTACCTCAAATACACAGTCAGTCTCTGGATAAAAGTTTATGCCAAATGCATAAATGTATGCAATTTTTATCAGGTTGGAGAAAAAAGATTAGGCCCACATATAATCTGCATGCTAAAAACTCTGAAGATTTGCAACTTTTCAGCATTATTATTTCAGTATTATTTATAAAGTTCCACTCTGCTAAAGTTCTACTGCTTTGCTAATTTTAATACGACTTCAGCTATATAAGTCTGTGGTACTCCCAGTTCCAGATTTTACCAATGCTTAAAATATGTTCCTCACAATTCTGCAGATTTTAACCACAAAATCTTAGCAGGAAATGCACTAAAACCCCTGTGAATTTAATCTGGACTTAGATGGCAACACTTAGCACGTGTTTGACAGGAGAGGGCAATGCATCACACCACAGGACCAAATGAAGGTCACACCAAATAGCTGAGATCATTTCTACAGATGGAAAAGAGCTACAGCAGGGAACAGCCGAGTCACAACTGTGCCAAATCTTTCACGTGGCTCCTCAAAAACCCAATTAACTTGTTTTGCGAGAGGGAAAAATCAGGGAGAAAATGGGAAGCAACTGCCACGTGGAACTCTTTCCCCATAAAACAGTTTCAAAACCAGGTCACATAAAAAATGAAGAAACCCGTGTAATTGTGCTCCATTTATCCCAGTCTGCACAAACAATTAGAATCCCATTAAACACACGTGAAACTTCAAATGCTGTGACAACATATTAAAAGGAAAAATGCACATATGTTAATGACATGCAGCCTGTTGAAAACACAGCAATGAGGTCACACACAGCTGGTGACCATGTGTCAGAGAAAATATGATGGACAAGACAGAACAAACCTTTGTCTTTGGGAACATAACACATGCATTTATGTTTTATAATTATCAGAAACAATTGCTGTTTTTGTCAAGTAATATTCAGCTATATGAAGGAGAGAGCTGTTGTGTAAAATATGTTTTTTTTCAAAGCCAAGATAATATTTAGTGCAACATAAAATCAAGTGTGACATAAGCTAGTTTTTAAAGCAGTTTTATTTGTAACCAGTCAACACACAGACTGGAACCATGCATGGAAGTGGATCGACAATAGTTTTCTCCCCAGTCAAAACATTCTGTAATCACTCCCTTCCAGTTCCACACCAGGTTTTCATTTTCCCCCACTCACTCTATTCTCACTGGTGAGAAAAACCCAGAACAACTTTGGAGCAAAAGAAACACAGATGCTTCAAAGCTCACAAAACAGCTCTTCACATTGTGAACAACAGCATGACAACAACAGCAAGAATGTGAACACTTGCACAACATTAGACAGATTCCACGCTCCATGTTTTGCCACAAACACTAAACACTATCAATACGGATGATAAAAAGAGATATTGGGTGTTTGGCAGAGAACAGTACAGAATAAAAGTTCTAGTTTATGTGTGGCCTCTATTTTCAGAAGATGGTAGCTATGAGAGAAAACCTATTACCAGCCGTGATCTGAAACTAATGAGCTCTTCACTGGCTCGCAACCTGCCTCCACAAATAAACCCTTCTCTCCGGTTCTCATATCTCCATTAGTGGTCCTCAACACCTAGTGTCTACAGATCAAACCTAGAGGAGTACAAGTAGGTGGGTGTCTTTACCAAGTCTGTTAGCTGTACAGCTATTTTCAGGAGTATGGAACAAAAAGCCAACATGCTACAGCAATTAAAAGTTTTAATTAAGGATGTAATATGTTTGGGGTAAAAAATATTAAAATAACACAGCTGTCGTATCTTTATAAAGGTAAGATTCTTCAGAGCTGGTCTTTATGCAGTCAGATGCCTTCAGCAAGACATGAAGCCGTCAGTCGATGGTTTGAGTGTCAGATGAATCAGAGGTTGTTTTTGAGTTGTTTGAGCATTAGGGCATTCATGCACAGAAAGCTAATGGATTTCTGCAGGTTCACAACAAATTCTGCACCTGCAAAGTCAGTCAACACAGTAGAGTATCGATAAAATGATCCTTTAAAGCAGCGTCCGTAAAATCTCTCAAAGCCTCAGCTGCAAAAAGGGGTTACCGCAGAACAGCAATATGGCACCCAAAAGGGCTCTTTGGAAAACTGCCTGTGTTTGGCTGAACAGAAGCACTGTGAAATTCAAATGAGACGTGGGGCTAATGACACAATATGACATGGAACATCAAAGGCCTTTGCTGGATGCTTGATTTGCACACATCCACAGAAAAACACCTGATATTGAATCCAAACATACACTAGTAACAGAACACAGAGCGTTAGCCCAGCTAACAATTTTAGGTTGTAAGAATGTTTCCCTAACATTTTCATTGAGTAACAAAATTGTTATTTTAAAAAGTTCTTTTTTTAGTTGTATTAACGTTATTGCTTGTTTACCTGATATTTTGATTAGATTATTCTGTAACTTTTTTAAATGTTTCACAACCTAAAATAGAGATATACTATATAGTTTGATATATAATTTAACGCTACTGCAAGAACGTTTTAAATTCTTCTACCTCCACATGTCTTGCCATCATATGTCGGACAGACCCAGTCGTGGCATTCACATCGCGGTCCGTAGAAGGTTCCGGGTTCCGTGACCTGGCATATGCAAATTCCACAGTCACATTCACCTCTCCCGTTGCAGATCAACCCGTCGGAGGTCCGACAGCGCCTCAGTGATGATTCGGCGGAGAGCTTACACCCTCCACCCACCTGCCTGCAAGACACAGAGCCTTCAGTGACCCCTGACCTTTGCCTTGCACATCAAACCTCTGTTCTTTGCCTGTAGGTGAACATATGCCAGATGGTGAGTGGGTGGTTTGCAACCCCTCCTTTTACGAGTAACGACAACCAGACTCCATCTCCTGTTGCAGAGGAGAAAATCTCTTTTATGATATCTGAGGATAGACCTTATAAAAGGTTTTTAAAGGAGTCAACAATATTTTACTGGATTTCCTGTCTGCGTATCATTTAAGCCTATAAACTAATATATAGAGATATAGAATAATCCTGAGGGGAATATAAATGCAATAATTAATGTCATGCGGAAATCACTTCTTTAGTGCAAAGGGAGACGTGACTCATAAGATTTTATTTTGTTAAGCAGTCCCACGGACTGAACAGATCTTAAAACAGCAACAGCGTGTAGAGGGAACTGCTGTCCGTACAATAAAAGATTCATCTGAATTTGGAAGAACTTTTAAGGTGATGACACAATGAAACAGAATGTAATAAAGTTACATGATATGTTTTAGCGTTAACATTTAGTGTGTATGTCTTATACTACAAATAAATCTTTCACTTTAAAACTACTGACACAATGATTAATGCAAGTGAATAAATATATACAGATATAAATCAAAGATTTGGATTACAAACATTTCTGTTCTTTTTTACAATGGCATCATTATAGAGCAGATGACGTAAATTAAATATCAGTGTATGTTGGAAAAGGGTCTTTACAAAAATAGCTCAAGAACAAGAATTTCATTATACAAGTCCACTCAAAACAAACGTCAGACTGTATTTCACTGTTTATTATTTTCTCACCCGAGTTCCCATGTGAAAAATGTTTCATTTGGTAGCTTTCTTACATTCCATTCCTGCTTTTCGTCTCTGCAGTTGGCCTTTCTCACATTACAGGGTAATAAAAATACAACCATTTTTTTAAAGCAAACTCTGTTGAGGGGCTCGGTTTGGTTGTACTTACATGGAACAAGTTTGTCATCCACAACAGCACATTTACTTTCTGTTTCTAATCTAGCAGAACGCACAGCTTTAGTGCTATGCAGTGAGACCATACAATAAACATGCTTGGCAGAACACGTGTGATTTTGTTAGGATGAATGTGCACCTGCTAGGATTAAACCACTGAAGTCATTTGCAAAAATTACAGTCAAGCAACGCTGGGGTATTGCCAAAACCAAAGGAAGTGATTAAAAAACTTTTTTTTAACAGTATATGTTGCTTGACTTCGACAAAGATGTATGCTGAAGTTAAACATTGCCCGAGAGGCACTAAGTAAAACACATAAAACATTGTTGGCACCTTTCCGTAACTGTAAAAGAAACAAAAACAAACAAGAAATAGCTTAAAACATACATTTATAAGCACAGGGCTCTGTAGTTCTGTAGCCAAAACTACACAACACAAACTTTCCCCACTCTATAAAAATGTCTGTCAGCAAAACTTGGTTTTGCACAGAGAAAAAGTCAAACTGATAGAACAACAATACAGCACAACGTACCTCAGCGACCGCCGTAAAGTTCCTTCAACGGTGGAGAGCAAAATCACAAGCAAAGAAAGTAAGACGGAGTTCACCAAAGTCTCTGCATGCATGTTTAGATCCCCACCAGAAACCTGAAGTGAAGTGCCTTCAGGAATTTCCACTTTTCCAAACAGAGGGAGAACGGGCTGTCCAGATTCAGCTGAAACTCTTGAGAGGCCAACTGCGCTCTTCATATGAATGCCTTTGATTAGGTTTGACTCAGAGCAGAAGTCAGCACAACAGATAAAACGCCAGAAAAGAGAACTTGGTCATCATAATTAAAAACAGTTGTTCACACAGATGATTCAGGTTTTTACTTTAAATATCTTTGCGCTGCTTTTCTCTTCTAAAAGTTTTTTTTTAAGTTGCTAGCATGTGTTTCAAAGCATAAAGGTTATATAACTATTACAGTCAATACGTAGATGCAGATCCGCTGTTGGTAACATTTGCTTCCATTTGAATTTGTAATGAATGTAAATTTTGAGATCTACCATCTATCATCTACCATCCATGATGTCAACAATCTGTTCTATCATTGTGGTATTTTAAAAATACAATAATAATAGGAAACATTTAGGACAAATATGTCTATTTCCTCCTACGCCATTGACATTTCATAAACGCTTTAAAGGTAGCTAGACATTTTGTGGTAGAAATGATGCTGTTATATGTTTTTGTGTTGCTAATTTAAAGTTTGTAAACAAGCAGCTCACTTCTGTTGTGTTTAAAACCCAGGTAACAAGTAAAATCAAATGGCTGTTTTACTATTGCTAACTTTTTTATATTGCTAAGGCCTGTTAAAAAGGTAGTTGTGTTGAGCTCCATAATTGGGTGGGGGCTAAAAAATGGGGCGTGTCCCCTTTTGGAGGCACCGCCCACTTTTTGATAGTCACACCACTTCCTGTGTGTCGAAGTTCCGGTCTGCAGTTTTACTATATGTAAAAGTCGAATTACGTCATATGCTGATTACATATTCATGACGCCATCGTGCCATATTTGGTTCTAACGTCAGCGCGATATATTAGCTAGTTTTGCTTGTCTCTGTGCGCTCAGAAACGCTGTTTTAAAGGCATGGTAGGTGATATTTTCCAATAACTTTATTTGTTATGCTGGTTGGAAGTGTCGACACGTCATGATAGCGATCCCTCCGTCTGAATGCAGCGATAGGACGTCATGCTTGCTGGTCGGGTTGTTTATGCGTTTGGGGGACAGCGTGGCTTTTGGGAAATCACTTTAAAAGGGGCGGGTCTTGTTTTTAAGACTAGCATGCTATTGCTAGCCTATTTGTTTGAGTTTTAACACTGTTTAAAACACACACTCGTGCAATTTCATATGGGACCTAAAAACAGCTGTCGGGATACAGTGACATTCAACATCCAGCAGTGTTCCCTGTATAGACTGTATTTTTATTTTATATATTTTTAAATATTATTATTATTATTATACAATATTATCATATTGTAAATATTATTATTAGTTGTTGTTGTTATTGTTACTTGTATGATATCCTTACCGTTGCTTTTGTTATTATAATATTTAGGTAGAAATTGCTGAACGTTAACGGTTACCAAAAATAATTCCTCAATGAAATTATATTGTATCCGGGATCTGAATTTAATATGTGAAAATGACAGACTTGTGTGTGTAAATCCCGAGCGTGGACGCGTTGAGGCCTGCGGCGTCTCGTCCCGTGAGCTGCAGCGGGTCACGCGCGTCCGGTGCGCATCTGTCGCGCGGCTGTTGTGACTGAAGCTCGTGCTCAATACTGCGAGTCATGGACCACACACCGCATTAACGACGACACACCGGCAACCAGTAAGTGACCGAAGCGTTTCTTTCCGTCGTATCGACAGGTGAACTCGACTACATTTAGAGAAAAGAAGCGTGTCGTTTTAATCGCCGTGTTTGCGTGTCTACCAGGAAGTGCATGCGCCGACTGCGCAGCCACGGGCCTTTGTTCAACTACACCGCGCGGTTATGATTTTAGCATCATTTGCTTTTGACAATTGTGGACGAGATTGTAAGATGCGTCACATTCGCCGTGGATTTATGGTTTGTGAATCGCGTGTGTTTTTGCATAGGGAGATATTGAGTGAAAGATATAGCGGCGGCAGCCCTGTTCTCCTCTGTTGCCATGGTAACCCCGCAGCAGCAGGAGGAATCTCCCTGGGTGATGCTCGCGTATCGCGGCTGATGTCACACTGTCCTGTGTGCCACGTAGCTTTGGGTGTATCGGCATCGTTTGATATGTTTTGTATGCTCTGCGTTTACATCTGATAAGGTGACAGTTTTCTATCAGTGACAGTTTTCCTAATAGCTTTGTTTCCTGATCGGTGTAAGATTAATGCAAACGGATTGGGATTCTTCCATTTTCTGTGATGTCCCGGTGATTGGTGTTAAAATAACATGCCTGGGAGGCTGATCATTATCGAGAGAGATAGAAAGGCAGAAAAGTTAATCAAAAATCAATATTTTATTGTTGTTTCCTTTTGGGGAGTCTCTGCCAGAAAGTAGGTCACAGCTTTGCAACATAGGCCTGTTGAAAATTAAATATTGTTGTTGGTCTTTTGTGATGTTCACATTAAAGAGTTGGTTCACGTTTAAAGCATTTTGTCTTAACTTAAACTCAAGAGACTGATAATGAAGAGAGACAGATAGAAAGAGGGATTAATGCATTAGTATTGTTTCGTTTTGTGGAGGCCCTACCAGGAAGTAGATGGCAACATTATTGTCTAGCCCTGTTGAAAGTCATACATGGTCATAGTTTTGATGTTCTCAGTCATTTGTGATGTTCACATGAATAAATTGGTTTGCGTTTGAAGAATGTTGCTTTCGCAAAACTTTGACCTGAGTGCTACATGATGTGATTGTTTTTTTTATTTGCATACATTTATTGTTCATCCTTGTTTTATTGTGTCTGTGGTTGCAGTATGCCGTACAATATAAAAAACACAATGCAAATTAGGATGTAATGTACAGTGGTATGTCTAATATAGCAGACAATTGCAGTGTTTCAAAACATTTTACATACAAAAAGCATCTAACCTAATCTAAAGCACAAATCTCTTTGAGAACAAATGAGTCTTAAAGCAAACTCAACACCAGTGCATTTGAACAGCCACCATTAAAATGTTTGGTGATTGCATCCTGCCTTTAGGCAAATAGTCCTTTCTGAAAAGTGAAACTAATTGTAGTCTTCAGCAACTTACTCCCACATTACTGCACTTACACCCTATAATTTTGTTTTCACTTGTCTTCAAATCTCTACCTATCAACATATGCTAACTGTAGTAATTACTTTGCAAATTGCCTGTGACTACGTAGAAGCCATTCCGAACAGGCCGCTATGTTCTTGACGCAAATGTAAGAACTTTAAGATAAATAAACTTTACTGTATAGATTTTGCATTGTAGCAATTATTTTAAACTGAAATGAATGGCAGGCACTTTTAAAAACATGCATCCCTGCCAGCTCTAATATTACAATATAACATCTGATGTTAACCAACTCTTTCAAAGCTTTTCATCAGGATACATGATGTATGAAACAAATATATATTTGTTTTGGTATTATATAATTGCGTATTATGGTATTATATAAAAAATGTTTTTTTGATGATATTTGTGCCTGTAATTTGCGGCACCTGTGCAAAATACTAATTTCCTAAGAAATAAATAAACTGAACTGACCTTACTGAACACGTGCAATTACAGTTCCTGTACTTATCCTGTAAATCATCCTCAAATTACAGGATATTTAACTGTTCGGTATTGATAAAACATGCAAAGGTCAAGCTTTCAGTAGTTACGTGATGAATAACGTATTAAGATTTAACTATAGGTCCATCATTAGAATGAAAGGCTTATAATGTTATTACAGGACAAGCCTCACCTCCAGCAATTAACTGTCTTTCGTACGGAATCCCGCCCCTCTCTATGCCGGGGATGAATGCACCAATGAGGAGCCTAACCGTGAGTAACCTGGTCCCGCAATCCCATCCGTCCACACCTCCGCCACTCAGTGTTGCATATATGCCTTGTCTGATGTGGTGGACATTATTTGTCGATATAATTGTACCCGTTTGGTACATCATATGCCATGTAAACTAACTGTTGTGTGTTATTTACAGGGTATGCCTGATCGCATGTTATGTGCAGTGCTGGAGCAATTTCAGCTTTACTTTTCCCGTTGGTATGTGCGCTTTGTTTCAGTGAGTGTGTGATTTTCATGTTTTATTATTGTCCTCAGTCAGAATGCCCCTATTTTCCAAAATTATGCGGTCTGACTGTCAGTTGTGTTTGTGTCATGATGAAGATCAGTGTGATCTTTGAAGAAGGTAAGTCGGTATTCTGTGTGGTCGGCGGTCTTTGTTTTATGTACCATATGCTTGATTGTGTTTAATGATGGCTGTGCAACACTACAATACATACTGTGTGGTATCGTACAGAGTTGTGTTGCCATGTTGTACCGCACATACTCAATGGTCCTATAGCCCAAATCTGTTTGCATGCCTCTGTAGCTAAAGTTGAATTAGATGTTTGTCCACATTGGATTTGCATTTAAGCAAACAATTAAATTGCTAGTAACCAAAAGCACATTTTGTCTTCTACAAAATACAACTAGAAAAATGGGAACACAGGCTAAAAAAGAACCTGATAGCTGCAAACAGAATTGGATCTTTGCTTGACGTGTCGTTTAAGTTAGAGTTTGTGGTCCATGTGTTTCTGTCTTTCAGATCCACTCTCTCTATAGCACAGCGAGCCCAAGCATGCTGAAAAGAAAGCAGAGCTCGCGAGTCGAGGCTCAGCCCATGACCGACTTCGGGCCGGATGAAACACTGACGGACAGCGCAGACATCCTGTGGATCAACAAACCAGTATGTGAATAAATCTTTGAAACCTCAGTGTGTTATTTCCAATAGTATGTGGCTTATAGTTAAAAAAAAGAGCAGTTAGCATTAGTTACACTTATCTAGGTAGAAGAGTTAGCATGATAAATCTGTTTTATGAGGCTGGGTATAAAGTGTTTCTTTAAATGTCATCTGTGTTCTGATTGGTTGTGTTGTTTTTTCCTGTTTGCTTTGTTGAGCTTTAATAACCCAATCAAGCGCCCTCTGACCGTTGATGTTTTCCTTCTCCTTAGTGGGTTCATTCTCTCCTGCGGGCCTGTGCCATAATCAGCGTCATCTCGGTGTGTATGAACACGCCCAAGACCTTTGAGCACTACCCACCGCTGCAGTACGTCACCTTCACCCTGGACACGCTGCTAATGTTCCTCTACACCGCCGAGATGATTGCCAAAATGCATATCAGAGGTATCATCAAGGTAAAAGACTCTCATTGCCGCAGTTTATAATGGAAATAAAACAGGGAAAAATAGACGGTGTCCTTTGGAAGTGAATAAATGGGCAGGTGGTTTATGCAAACCCTTTAATTACAGCTAAATAATGTGTGGACAGTTTAATTGCAGAATCAAGGATAACAAGCGCAGAGAGACGCTGAAAAGTGAATTCCTGAATCAACAAAGCGATCCGTATTGGAAATAAAGACTTTTCCTGTCTTTATCTGTCCTCCGGCAGGAAACGCGCCCAGGTTTATGTTGAAGATAAAGTCGTTAATTTGTTCTTTTAGCCCTGAGATCGTTGAGGACGGGGCGATTAACCTTGCAGCAATTATATGCTAAGTTAACACATGCATTTTAATTTTATTGGACGAGAGACTCACACTATCATCATACTGGTGGCAGTGACCTCTGTTCAGTTAATTAGAGCCACATATTTGTTTTGTAAGTCTGTCTTTGAAGTGCTTGCGTGATCTGCAATTTTTTTCCCCCCTTATTTTGTTTATCATTGTTTGCAGACGCATTTTGGGTCATTAGTTGTATCCTGATGAATGTATTATGAACAGTTGTTAAAGGCAGTAGTACAGTATAAGCACTGAATTAATGTAACAATTAATTTCTCTTGTGAATTTGGCTGTTTACTTTTATCTCTTTAGAAACTCATTCAGCAGCACAAACAATGTTCAAAATTCAGTCACTGCCGGACGCCTTTAAAACGTCAGTTTTTTACATGATTTGTAATGTGTTCTTTTAATTAATTGTGCTCGTGGCCGACTGATCCAGACTGAGATCGTTTGAACACAGACGCTCAGGGAATTTCGGGCAGGGCAAGTGCTTCAGACAGAAATATCTGCCTTCCTATCAAAGAATAGCCACTGGAGCATGAAGTCATTCCGCGCTCACAAAAATAAATCTGAGCATGTTTTATCTGTGATGTCGCTTCCTGTACCCCAGGTGCATATGACTAATTTATATTGAATGATATTCCTGGAATGCTATAATGTATTCTTTTGTAAAGATATAATAATCTTGTATAATCAAATGTATTAGGTTTCTAATTGTCAAAACTACCTGGAAGTTTTATAGCTACTTCAAAAGCTGACCATTCAGATTTCAGGCACTTTTCAATACAGTTTTGCTATAAAGTATGACATACAATGCCAACCATTACTAATTAGTAACTTTAAGGTCTGACTGTTTGCCAGCTAAATTAGCACGATGTTCAGCATTTAATTCATAACAGACAGCACTGCTCAGATGTGCAAGTGACCGTTCTCTCAGCTAGCTGAAACTCTTTTGCACTGATCCTGGGTCAGCAGGCCGTTTTTATTGTCAAGGCCTGCAGTGTGCACATTAATTAAGCAGTCTCGCAAGATAAGTACTCCGACATGCTCACACTTCTGTGGGTTGAATTTTGCCAGCTCTGCTGTTAACAGCTGTCGCAGTCTTTCATTAGACCTGTGGACCACCTGCCACTAACCTGTGGACTTTCATTATAGTCTGTTTCTTATCACCTGCCTCTGTTTCTAGGGAGAAAACTCCTATGTTAAAGACCGCTGGTGCATGTTTGATGGCTTTATGGTGGTCTTTCTCTGGGTCTCCCTCGTGCTCCAGGTAGAGAAATTGTATTTTACTGTAATTTCCAGTTTGTGAAGAGTTCAAATTAAGAAGCACCGAGCTTCACAGCTTTGCTCATCCAATGGTCTCTCTCAATGTCTCAAGGTGTTTGAAATAGCTGAGATCGTGGATCAGATGTCACCCTGGGGAATGTTGCGCATACCCAGGGCTCTCATAATGATCCGAGCATTCCGAATTTACTTCCGATTTGAGCTGCCACGCACACGGATAACCAATATTCTCAAGTAAGTGAAAGTCACAAGATTGCAAGAGCTGAGAATTGTCAACCTCTCTTCATATCAGCCACTTAAAATCCATTTCCTTCCAGGCGATCAGGGGAGCAGATCTGGAGCGTGTCCATATTTTTGCTTTTCTTCCTTCTGTTGTATGGAATCTTGGGAGTTCAGATGTTCGGCACGTTTGATCATCACTGCGTCACCAATGACACCAAGATAGGGTATGTGATTTGAATCACTGCGTTGGAAACAGTTTAAAAGTATTAGAATCATCCTTTACCGTCATCATTTAACATTATTGCTAAAGAACATAAAAATTTCTCATTCTGCTTGTTTTTCACACTTCTTGTGGTTTATTATCCCTGGTATGAATGCGGCGGTTTTCACCAGCATCAGCGTGATATCAGAATTGAGCGTCTGTTGCCGTACACCTCCTACACACATCTGTTTCCTGAAACACAAATCCCATCAGCAGCTGTAAACGATATTAATAACAGATCATCATTTTCAGCATGACCCGTCAGCACCCCTATACAAACAACCGTATTATACGATATGTTTATCAATAACACTGTATTTAAATTGCTAATTTCACATGGAAGCCCTCGATAAGCCAAAGTAATTCATGTTTAAAAATGAACAGTAAATCTCACTGGAACGCTCAAACACGTCTTGATTCCCAACTTGGGGGCGTGACAAAAGCCGCGTTAATGCAGTGTGTGTATGGAGGTGGTTCTCTTAAAAACCCAGGCCTGTTTAATATTCCCTTGCAGACGAACCACACGTCAGAGCAGGCTCTGAAACAAAGAGCCATAATCGCTCGCAACAGAGACGTGTGCCGAACGCTAATCATAATAATTAACGTTTCCTGTGTTGCCTGGGCGTAGCGCAAACACTCTTTTCAGCAGCCTGGCCTCAATCTGTAGAAGTGCGTGCGGGACTGAAACCAACTCGTCTTGCCCTGACCTCGCGCTTACAGCTGCCATATTTTCATTGAGTTGCTGTTTAATAAGATTAGGCCCAGGTTAGATGTAGTCTCCACCAGTTAATATGTGCGTACAGGTGGGATTGTCTGGTATCACGGTAAAATCTCGTTTGGAGATTTTGGTGTTGGTCGTCACTTTTTGTGTCTTTGGCATAAAGTCTCAGTTTCAGTCCTAAAGGGAAGTGATGGAATAAAAATACAAGGAATTATCAGATTGGAATCCGTTGCATTTGTAGATCTGATGTCAGATCAGATTGGTTTTTATGTCTTAAATATGAATGAATTTGGCCTCATGACCAAGCCAAACTCCATTATCCCACTGCGATAATGATCAGTACAGACTTTATTCTTCTAAGCTTTTATATCTTACATGTTTTTATTCTCAGACGTTGCATTTTTATTAGCAGTAACCGTATTAACAATCACACAAAAGACGTTTGTTTTCAAATAAACCCGATAACTCGATGTTTTTGGTTTGTGTTGATATCGGTTTCTTTTAAAGGATGATTTCTTTGGTTGGTTATTTATCACTGTATAATTAGAGCTATTTTGATTCACCGCTGTGCCTCTGATTGGCCTTTGTGATGCTGCAATCAATGATCTCAACTCATTTCAGAGCCCTTAATAAACAATTTGAAAGAATGTCTGGCAAGCCAATTTGAAAGCATTAATTTTCATTAGAGACATCAAGTGCCTCACACCTGTGGCCCGAACCAAAGCTATCTGGGAGTCTGTGCCTGTTAAAATCAGCTGATTATTTTCATTTAAATGATGTTAAAGGGATAGTTCACCCCAAAATGAGATTCTGCATCATTTACTCAACCTCACGGTTTGAAATGACATGACATGAGGTTGAGTAAATGATGATTTTTTTTTTCATTTTTGGGTAATCTGTCCCTTTAAGTTTATATTTATAAATTATGCAACAGAAAATCAATACAGTTTTGTTTCCACACAGTTCATTTATTAAAGAGTGAAAACTAAGTGGCTGTAAATAATCTTTGTTTTAAGATTATTTTCTTTGTTTTATAGTAATATAATAATATCCTCTCAACAAGATTTTATATAGAGTTGTGCTAATAGTTGCACAACTCTATAGTTGTGCTTTACAGATAAACATAACACAACTGACTGATTTCTATGCCTAAAACAAAGCAATAAAGCCAATGGGGTGTTAGTAATATAATTTGGGCTTTAATTTCCATTTCCACATCCTGTTTCTTGTATGTACTGGTCAATTTCAGTCATACCCGATGCTAACTCTGAATGTAGCCAAAGAGGGCTATAATATCACAACCGCTAGTCTGTGAGCAAACACCAGATGGTTTGTTACAATACAATGGTTAATCTGGTCAGATATATCATGCCAAAATGTGATGATAATGATTTTTTTGGTGACTCCGGTCTTTTCCAGGGAGGTGACATGGAACAGCCTGGCCATTCCTGATACACACTGCTCTCCATATGGCGAAGGTTATCAGTGTCCTGCAGGGTTTAAATGTGTGAATCTGTCAGACTTGGGGCTCAGCAGACAGGAGCTGGGATATAGTGGCTTCAATGAGCTTGGTGAGTCATTGCAATCCTCTACACATCTCCACCTTGCATGATTTTTATCTTTTAAATGTGTTCATCTTTCACGCTTCTGAAGAAACCGTGACTAGCATAAACGACTTGTGGGGTGTTGTGGGTGGTTGCTAGGGTGTTGCTATATGAAGTGTTTTAAGTGGTTTTAGCTTGTTGCTGGGTGCAACAAAATAATGAAAGAGTGTAAATGTACTTTTGTTTTTATTGCTTATTTTGCTTTACTTTCTGTCCTTGCACTGTGACTTACATTATATATTTATAAAATATATGCTTATATATTTAACACATTATATAAGCAACATCACTGTTCTTTTTAACAAGATACATTAGCATGACCCAAAGAACCTGATTTTTTTTTGGCTCCTTTGTAATTTTTTAAAGGGATTTAGAACGATTGCGTTTTTCTTGAGAGTGTACAATTAATGTATTTTTAGCCTGTCTACAATCTATCTTTGTACATTGATGTAGTTGTTTAATTTTGGCCTTATGCAGCTTTTGTCTTGATCTACACATTCCGTACAGAAACACGTGTAACGTGTGTTTTGCTGCATTTAGTAAATGTTATATTTTCAGCTTGTATTTCAAAGCATTGAAAGCAGTTTCACAAATAGAACAGTATATTTAAGCACCTTGATCTGTAGAAAGCAGCGCGCTGTATTTTTATCGCTCCCGTTTGAGATAAGTCCACTAGAAAAGGTACACAGAGCAGTGCCACTAATCTCCAAATAGCCATGAATGGAGGCTTTTCCCTGCAAAACCCAGTCATGGCTTTGAAACCGGTGACTTGCGAAACACTGGGATCTGCAAAAGGGCCCTCCCTCATCCTCTTTTAGAGTTTAATACACAGATATGTCGTTTGTGAGTCAACCAGAGCCGTTCTTGCCTCAGTGATCCGCTGTCCAGTCAGCCATACTCACTGTGTGGATTTCTGTCTCTATAGTATTGTCATTTTCTCAGCATCAAAGATTCAGGGATGCAGAAAAAGTGTGATTGAAAACAAAAGTCCAATATTTCTTTCCGTCAGTTTTCTTTCACTGTATGGCAGCTGGTATTACTCGCCGTGTTGTGACACCTCTTCATCGTAGATCATATTTCTCATTGATTGAGTTTTATTTTCCTGTGAGAGTCATTTAAAATTGCATTAATGTTGTTGCAGAAGTTAAGTGAAGGCTCTTAGAATATTAGTGTTTATAGATCGCAGAGTTGTGTCTTGTACACACTCTCAGGCCATCCAGAATGAAATGGCTATAGAGATTTTTTTCCCCCTGCTTTTGCGAGGCATGTCTGTACACAGTAATTCATCTCTAAGTGATTCTTAATGGGACTTTTGCCAAGTGCATATTGCCCTAATTGTGACTCTTTATCTAATGTGAGTTGGTGTACATCTTAATTTAAAGTTTTTTATAAGCATAACTGTGTGGGAAAAACAATTGATGTGGCCTCTTGCATTAAAATAAATCTGAGTGAAGGTTATCTATATGATTAGTGAAGGTAACATTAAAAGACTCTGCCAGTGTCCTTGGCCTGTTTGGCCCCAGGACCTGGTGGGAAAATGACAGGAAGCAGAACCGAGGGCGGGCTTCCTGCTGGCCTTTGGCAGCCGTCTCACAGCAGGGCATCGAGGTCCACAATAAAAGAGCGCAGGGGTAACGTCACACAGTTCGTTTTTGAGTTTATCCACTGTGGATATGAAGTTACATACTGTAAGTCATGGATCTGTGGTGCGATTTCTGCTGTTTTCAAAAGTACCGAATACATGATTAGATCAACTCCATATTGTATTGTAAGTGTTATTAAAAATGTTTAAATGATAACTGGTTGACATTTGCATGAATTGGAGAGAATTATTACTGAAGTGTGCTGTTTCTATGACAACACACCTGTGAAGGAATAGCGCACACCAAAATAAAATTGTCATGTACTCGTATCATTTAAAACCCATTGAAGTTCTTTGAAGAAATCCCATTTTTATGATTATAGCAAATATTAATTATGCAGTGCAGCTATGAAAGCAGTATGTCCTTGGTTGTTTAGGTCAGCATTGACTGTAGCCAGTCTTTGATATACGGATATTATAGCTGCCACAACATGAGTGCCTCAGAAAGAAGGATAGCCATCATAGTCAAACGTTTGGAGAAAGAAGCACATAGCTGAGTAATGAGAAGCACCTGACAAGGTTTGCTAATGCCAAGGCTGTGTTTATGTCTGAATTTTTGTGTCTGAGTGCCCAGTCAGACCACTCCGGGGCAGAAAAACATTCCATCGCCTCTCTCTTGCCCCCGTCGCGTCCCTTACTGACCTTTCCTCTTGCAGGCACCAGCATATTCACGGTTTACGAGGCGGCGTCTCAGGAGGGCTGGGTCTTCATCATGTATCGAGCCATCGACAGCTTCCCACGCTGGCGCTCGTATTTCTACTTCATCACGCTCATCTTCTTCCTCGCCTGGTTGGTCAAGGTGAAAAAATCCTTTTATTCACATATTGGTCTACCGTGGCTGCACATGGGTCTCACTTATAAAGTATTTAGAAGAACTAAATATAGTCAAATGTGAAAGAAGTTCCTCAGACCTGCCATTCATCTGCGAGGAGCACCTGTTCTTCTGCACTTTCTTCTGATGGATCCCAGCATCAGGAGATCTGAGGTCCATGACAGCCTGACAGTTTGAGTGGCATATTTCAGCTCAGACTGAATGTATTGGACTTGACAGCGGACCTTCACTCAGTGTGCGAGCGCCAAAGTGCTGTTAATAATTTTGCATGCAAAGAGGGCATTTCCATAGAAATCGAGAACAGCGGCAAAAATGGCCTGTTTAAATCGATTGGTCACGAAGAGGGTGGAAAGGGGTCACGAAAAATGAAACAATTCTGTTGCGGAGCACAAAACTTTGAGTAATACAGTATTATAAGTGACCCTCAGGGGAAAAATATATAACATGATAAAAGAATGAATGATTTGAGGAGAGGAAATTGTTAAAGCAATGTTTTGGCTTCGGTACATTGAATACATCTGTGAAACGACACACAGACAGTCATTTCGCTTTGAACCTCATTGCATGTCAAAGTTGCAATTCAAATTTTTGGGGGAGTAAAAATGAACAAAAATCAGTGATTGAGAAAGTGCATAACAGATGTTACACAGTGTTCACAGCAATCTCTCAGTCGTGTGTTTTGAAACAGTGGAGCGCTTGTAGCTTTTTCTTACAGCTGTTGTTTAGAATGTAAACTTGTCATTCACAACTAGAAAATAGCAGCGCTTGTAACTTGCATTTTTGTGTTTTGAACAGAGATGGTGATAATGAGGCAAAAATTATGAGTTGCATCTTTAAAAGCAGTAATGCAAACATTATATAGTTTATTATTTACTGTACGTCAGTTGATGATATTGGTAGCATTACTAGAAAGAAGAAAAGAAATCAACATTTTATAGTGATTCATTCATTTGTTTCTTTTAATGTTTTCAGAATGTCTTCATCGCAGTCATCATCGAAACGTTTGCTGAAATCAGGGTCCAGTTCCAGCAGATGTGGGGGTCTCGCAGCAGTACCACTTCAACAGCCACTACACAGGTATGCAGAGACACCTAGCACTGCAGGTTAATACAAAAGACTCACTGTATTGAAAATGTATATGGGCTGATGTCATTAAACCAATCAAAATGTTTAACATCGGTATGTGTAATTATTAAACACAATCCGAAAAGCACCAACAGACACATTTAAAGGAATTTTTTATTATTCCTTGGAGGCTGTGAGTCTGGCTTCCCTGGCCTACAGCAGGCAGGAGACACCCGACAGCAAGCTGGTTTTTAAATATATTTGGCTGCTTGTCAGGTGGGGCCCCTGAGCAGCGCAGTGATCTGATTGGGCGGCAGACACGAGGGTGAGTCATAGAGGAACGTGGCTGAAAACGCAACGGTCCAAAATAGAGAGAAAAAACAGACCGTGTGTTTGCATGTCTGACGTTCAGCCTGGATTCGATGTGACTGATCAACTGAAAGGATAAAGGAATCAATTAACCCTAGATGTAACTCATTCTCCTTTACGTGAAACGTTGTCCCGTGGGGAAACCTGTCCTGTTGATTTTATACAACCGTCACCCACCTAATGTTTGGTGAGAAATTCACACTAACCAAGCTAATGGTGCAAATGCACAGAAAATCTGGAGCGGGGGCGTGTTGTGAAAAGTTGTGAGTGTAATTGTGTGAACTGAGGCATAGTGTCTGCCTGACTGCGCCAGTCTCGGGGCCGGTGCCAGTCTTGGAGCAAAGCCTTGAGGGTTGGCATGAGTGAGGCTGGCAGGACTCTTGGCAGCACAGATATGACCTGAGCGCCATTATTCAGATCTTATGGCTGTAAAAGTGCCCTCTGGGAATGGAAAGGGTATAACACGCAACCTTCATTTCAGCCGCACTTTAGAGGGGCAATACCAGCACCAGAAATCTTTTAAGGGAAACGAGAAAATGAAAGAGAAATGAATAAGAAATGAGAGGAGTCTGGCAACAGGTTTTTGAAATGGAATACAGTTCTATTGCAAATCTACGATAAAGCTTCCAAAAGCAATAAGGCAAATCTCATTCTGATGAAACAGAGCTGAAATGTTTTAGCAGCAAATTTCAAACCCATTGGGTTCACTGCATTTTGAATAGATTTCTTATCTTTAATGTCTACAGCGATGAACAGTAAAATGAATTTGAATCTTTAGTCACTCTAGGTGTGGACACAAAGATATAATTTGAAAAATATTTTGTAGCGAGACAATTTGCAGATGAATAACAAAAGAATGGTGAAAAAAATATATTTTTTTATAATGAGAAAGAACTATCTTTGGAACTGTTGTGAGTTAATTTGTTGTGAGTTGTTTTCTATGACGCAAGATAAACAAGGTCAACGTTAACGTTAAAATGTATTGTTTACTCATACTACTTCAAGTGTGAATGTTTTTGGAATTCGGCTCTTAGATGTATACAGTGTTGTGTCCTTCAACACATATTTTGATTGAAATACCAGTTAGCTCTTTGGGCACACAACATTTTAGTTCATTTAGTGTAATGCAATACGACTTGGGATAATGCCATTAATCTCTTAGAAACTGAAAGAAAATAAGGCTCTCCTGGGGGCCTGATGACATTCTTTGCCAAAATTTGTGCCGTCCCTTTTGTGATGTGATGGTCTTATAAAAAATATAATTCAATAAGGCCCCTTAAGAAGATTACCACATGAATGAAGTTATAATTACGAGACAATGAGGGAAAACTTTTGAAATATCTATTTATGTAGGTAACCTTTTTAATCTGTCAGAGCTGAGGGGGCATTGTGAGCCTAATAACTGCCATTTCTCTCGGGTTTTAATGGTAATCTTTTCTTCTGAACTGATTGAAGTCACTAGTAAGTGGAACAGCAGCGTTTAACATTAGGAACAGACATACAGTAGGCAGAATTTTCACCGTGTTTGGCACAGACGCCACGCTTACAGAACCGTATATAAAAAAGGTATGTTTAGTAGACTGTGGCTGCGCGAGAGTAAATTAAGAATGCAAAAGCAAAAATAGATACACAGTGTTTTACTGTAAGATAGTAATCAGATATGACTTCGGTTTAATGACACCGTTTTCATCCTGAAGCTCATTCTGTCATGTGCTAGTTTATCTTCATCTGTTCCGTCAGAACAAGTGGGTCTTCACTGAATCACATTTTCTACATGGTTTGACTTGTTCTGCGTTAAAAACACAGGCGGTCTATATGATATAGTGTATATGATAGTCAGTAACGGTCTCTATAAAGCCGATGTGTATGTGATGCTTTATGCAGGTTTAACAGAGAATTATACTATAGAATATAATTAAAATATGTTATTGTTATTGATGGTATTGTCGTTATCACTGTTGTTTACTGTCCTTTACTGTGTGTGATATGGCTATAATGTTGAGGGTGTATTGATGAGGAAAAGGCTGTTTTTATCATACTTAATTTGGTAGATGATAAAATGTCCCAAAAAATTCCTTTACATAAAATAAGGAACCTGCCAAACGGCCAAGAAATGACTGAGAGAAGACTGAGAGAACTTAGCTAGAAATGCTAGCATCCAAATAATAATGTGTTAAAAACCTCTCAGAACATCTTAGCAATGCTCTGGCAAACCACCCACAACACCCGCGCATCACTGTGGTGAAATTTTGCACGGGCGAGCACCCATCACATTTTCATCACAGAATTACAGAAAATGTGTTTTGTGTTTACAGTAGTTTTGAAGTTATGATTGCAGTGTGCCTGGTTACCAATGCAGGCTTCAAGCAAAGTGTTACCTGACAGTTCTGGGCTGTGTACATATGAATTTAAGTAGCCTCTGTTGTGTGGCAGATTCAAGGTGCCTGGAGTAGCATCGTCTCCCTGTTTTAGTCCCTGCTGTCCCCAACACTGTCTCCTCGTATCTGTCATGGTGAAGTCATGGTGCATTTAGATTCTGAAATGTGAATAGATGCTCGCTGGATCATGAAGCCAATTTCTTGTGACCTTGCTTGTCTTTATGAAGTGGCTATGAAGCTGACAGTGCTATAAGCCTTTCTGTGTTCAGAGAATTCTGTTAGAAATATTTTAATCTTTAATTGCCTTTCACGTCAGAGTTTTTTTTAAATTCCACGTATTTTTATCCCTGTATTATAACATGCATTGAGTTGATTGTCAGAATTACTTTTTCTTTAACATAATTATTTGCATTGAATGGCAAAACGCCAATCATTCACACTTGTTAACAATTCGCCCTCTCTCGCTCTTTCTTCCTTCTCCTCTGTCTCTCTCTCTCTCTCTCTCTCTCTTATATCTTTCCTCCTGGTGGCAGATGTTTCACGAGGACGCGTCTGGAGGATGGCAGCTCGTGGCGGTGGACGTGAATAAACCTCATGGTCGGGCGCCTGCCTGCCTCCAGGTACCAGACATGCAATTTAATGGCACTGACGCCCCCGACCGTCAGCACACCCACGGCATCGCCTCGCTGCCACATCTAATGCCACAGCGCTGTGTGGGAGTGCAAGAAATGTGCCGTGGGCGGCCGACCACAATAGCCGCATTTAGATTTCGCTCAAACTTGCTGCTATGATCTTGACAGAATATGAATAGAAGGTGGAATGAACACAAAAACTGTTTTTTTGCACAAACATAATACATACAGTTACATGTTTTTAATACAACTCGTGTGCCCACACACAGGAATAATAATTAATATAATGAATAAATTTCATTTTTTTGGGGGGAAGCACAAAATAGCGTTTCAAAGATTTGTTTTTAATCCTAGGCAGCTTAAGGTCGTATCTGTACTTATGCATTTGAAATGTGTTTTTATCCAAAAGGCATCCGCTGTATTTTACCAGTTTGGATGTTTTGTGGGAACGTACTACCGGTTGGTCTCCACGAACACTAATCTGCGTCAAGTTCTGCGTCATTTTGCAGTTAATGCAGTAAAGTAATCTTGGTTAACATTAACTTTTTGGTTTGGCTCTATTCTGGCGTGGAATGACCCCTTTTAGTTAACCGGTTAATTCCTGATGTATGAAATTTCAAATTACAGTTTCTACCCTATATTTCTTTTCTTGCCCATTTTGAAAGGTAAATGGATGTCAGAGCTGTGTCATGTTGACTCCAATTGCCAAGAGCAAATGATTTATTACTTTGAATTACCATTCCAATGACATTCCAACACCATGCTATAGCAGTGCGGAAAAATTATGAATAGTTGGAATGGTGGTAGAATAAAGTGGGTCCTTTTGATAGTTTATTGTTGAGGTACTGATTAGGAAACTAAGCAAAGAACGGTCTTTTTGAAAGACCTGTTAGATGCATCACTATCGGGTTAAGATTTGATGGTGGATTCGTAAAGAACCGCCAGCCTTTTGTTCTCACACAACTTCAGAAATATGTCTGTGGTAGAAAGCATTTGAAAACATTCAAGTAAAAAAGGCTGAGATCAAAGACTGGCATTTAATGACATTTCAGGGTCCAGGTTTCCATAAGGTGATCCCATCAAGCGAAGGCAAGCTATTGTATTCTCTCAGAGAGAGGCAGAGGTTACAAGGGGTAGGATGGGGTGAACGAGAGAGAGAACTCAGCAAGTGGGTGGAGGTGTAGTTCATCATGGACTTCAATCACAATGGCTTTCAGCACAACGCAGTGGTCTGTGAACTATGATTGAAGAGTCATGCTACAAATAGCAGAGAAATGAACAGCAGCCTAGATCTAGACAAAAAGAAATAAAAAGAAATCGCTTATGTTTTCTTCCTGTTGTGAGAGAACGTGTGGGTCAGTGTGTAGCTGCCATGACACTGAACGGCTACACATCTGGTTGACATAACAACTTTGAATATCACTGCATTTGATTTCTAATGACTTGTTGGTTTTCTATCGTAGATGAACATTAGCGAGACTCCGGCACAGACTCTAGCTTGTTCTTTGTGATTTATTTAAACCGAAAGTAGCGATTATTCTCTATTTGGTTGTGTTTCATTATTTGGTTAAGGTTAATGGGGTCTGCCTGATCTCTCCTCCAAAGGCCACTGTGGTGTTAATTAGGTCTTTGCGTTTCCTTATGTTATAATTATGCTAGATATTCTAATTGCTGTGGAAAGAAAGTTGAACTGGGCTGCGGTTTTAAACCTGAAAACTTTACATAAGTTTAAATTCAGACTGTAGATATGAGTGTCTCAAAATAATAAATGTTTCATTGGAATTTAAATCCTGACCTTTTCAATAAAGGATATGCAATTTTACTTTATTAGCATAAAAATCAGTCGAGTCTGCATGTTGCTTCACAGATACCAATTTGGACTGAGTTTAGTGGGCTGTAATTACCGGGTAGTGCCACATTTCAGTGTTTTGTTGTTATGTTGGACCTAAATTAGTGATTAAACATGGTGGATGTGTTTTGTGTATGCAGCTAGTGCTCAGTGTAGGTATTGGAGAAGGATGTCTACTTTCTTGTTATGTAATTTATGTTTGATTTAACAGAAAAGTTTTCAGTCTGAAGTTCAATCGTATATATTGATGAGCATATTAAAATATTAAATAATAAAACTTCTACACATAATATATTTTAGTTTTTAGGTTTTAGTTTTTTTATTATAAATCAGCTTTCATAAATCCAATAAAAGTCAGAAGATATAACCTGATTTTTCATTGCTTTGTTGCATCTAAGCAGACCAGACGATGAGAGATAATCTCAACAAAGGTGACCAGTCAATAGTCTTCATTTAGAATTAAAGCTCCGTCTTCTAACGTGTTTGTTGATCCTCCCATATCTGAGGTCTTTCCTCTCAGCCTCTCTGTGTTGTAAACCCTAAATGCCATGATTGAGAACCCTGTTAAACACAAGTTACCACCCACAGAGGAGACACCTTAGCGTCTGTATGCAATCTTCTCACCCCCTCGCCAAGGTTATTTATTTAGAGGAAAGCCTTTATTACCCACCTCTGACCTTGCTGCCCCCTTTTCCCCAAGAGGCCCATTTCTCCCAGCCATCAGTGTGCAAAATCAACCACCACAGACTTAGCGCTGCTTGCATCTCTAACCTGGTTGCAACAGCTTGAACAGTGGCTGGAGAATTCAAGAGGACAGTCGGCTTTAATTAACCAGCAGGTCCCAGACAGAGCGTGAATCACCTCACTCCAGTAATAACTTCGATAAGCTGTGGGATTTAAACACCGCCGGTCTCCCATCAGCTATTTTTGTTCCTTTTTCCTAATTAAACAGTGAAGCAAAAGTGTTGGAGTATGCCTACGAAACTCACAGGAAGTGCTTGTGTAACACTTAGTTTGCCAATAACCTTAAATTTGGTGTGTTAAATATCCTTAAATTTGGTGTGTTTTGGGTTGGAGTTGCAGCCAAGATTAGTGTGCAGTCAGATTTTATGAGGTAAATATGCATGCTGCTCTTAAAGCCGTGGCACATTAAGCTGATGAAAATAGTAAGCTAATAGTAGAAAATTGTAGCAAGTGCAGCTTTGTTGTATTTCCTGATTTCCTGGTTTGAATGACAACTACAGTATACTGCCACCTGCTGGTGTGAGAGTAGTTTCCTTTCTCGTAGGTGCAGAATATGTTAGTTGGCTGTTGGCTGTAGTGTTTGCTGTGTGTTTAAGCACAGCTTTTTGTCCCACAAGCAGGTAACTGGAGGCAATAGCACAGTTAACGCTGGTCCCCTAGTTCTAGGTTTGGTGTGTCATAGCCTTTAGTTTAATGCTTCAGTTTTCTACCATTTACCTTGCAGTACAATTTAATGAAGACTGTAAATGGGACTAATATATTGGGTTTGCTAATATATAGGGTTGCTGTACTGACTAAGTCTATGGCACTTTTGTTGTCCACCACTCAAAGCTCATATATTCTATAGAGGCAGGAATTTTTTTAAATTGTTATTGTAGGTAAATTATACCTTCAGGAATTAAATATGAAATATTTGGTCAGCTTCTGATAAAGAAACGTTCTCCTCTATTGAGTCGAGTTGCTGTGATACAGCATTGAACTGACAGGCCATGACAGGCACCTTGCTGTACGGAACTCTAATTGCGTGTCAGCTGACAGGTGTAAAGCCTGGAGTTTCAAACATACAAGGAGGAGCAGTAACAAGATGCTCTGAATGTCTCTTTGGAAGAAGATTTGGAGCATACAAATTGGGCTGCATCAAATACAGTGAAATTGAGAGAGAGAAAGAGAGAGAATCTCGCCCTCACAAAGGTTGTTCTTCAATTGGTTGTGACAGCTTTGGTATTCATGTGTCACAAGCGACATCAGAAGAACTAGGCCACCAAACCTTGTGTGTGTATTGACAGCGCTCATGTTTTTTTGATTTTCTGTGTACAGTACATGTAAAATGGCTTCTGAATTGCATGTGACTCTGAATAGACAAGCGACTACAATAGATGAGCTTTCAGAGCCTGCATTAAAAATACGGCTGTTGGAAAAGCTACAGTAGAAGCATTCTGGGGTGAAGTCAAGGGCCTTGGTTCGTACTGTCATCTGTTCGTCCCCTTTCAGACAAAACACCCAAGGGAAAACCAACATTGAGGAGCTGAAAATGTCAAACTGCTTTGTCAAGTCCCATATTAGTCATAGAGGCTGCTTGGAGATATTTGAGCTGTGATCCCAGACCAGAGGAGCAGACAGACGAGACCTCTACTGTCCTCCGCAGTCTCCCTGGAGATACTGTAGAACTCCAGCTACATATTTTACTGCATTTCCAGCAGTCCTCTCTGGCTATGGGATTTCCATTCCCAGATTCCATAGGAAATTCCTAAATTCAGCAGTTTGTTAAAGGAATATTTTGGAAGGAAGAAATGAATGACCAGAAATATATTCACATTCATGCTATCCGCAGATTAGATCAGATGTGTTTTCAGGTGCCATATTTGAATGTGTATTATTATTATACAGTATTATATAAACACCCCAAAACAATAATTAATAGGAGGACAGAACCTGTAGGGCTGTTTCTGTAGACACACAGAAAACTGGGCTGTGGTGGGTTTTGTGTCCTAGCAGGGATATGGGGTGGTTTAATTGCCAATTACAAAAGCTGTTACTTTCTATTTACAATGCAAGTCTAAGGAACTGTAGTCAATATATCTCTCTGGGCAGATGGACAGCCCCAGGACACGCAAGAAGGAGAGAAAATCTGTTCTCAGATAATCTCTGCTCGTGTGCCCTTTCTGCCATTGTCTTATCAAAGGCGCGCTTTATTTTGAAGGTTGTTTTTGTGTGGCGCGGGCTGCATTCCACATGTGGCTCAGTCTGTCTGAGGAGCCCGGGGGGAGAATCTTTCTTCCCTGTGTCTTTGCCTACCAGCCCTGCCATCGTCTCTGTGTCTTTCACCTCTGTCCTTAATAGTCCTATAAATTTACTTCTCTCTTGCTATATGCTTGGGTAACCAAATGAGCGGTTCATAACCGTGGTAAAAGCTTTGTTTGTAGCAAGGAGATATTTGTGGCTTGTCCTAAATACTTTAGCTGCTTTTAATACGTCTCATGTTTTTGTTGCCTGAATAAGGCAGTAAATTAGCACTGCTGTACTCCATTGTGAGCTTCTATAATGTTGATTTTTATTTATCAGTTTTATCCGAAATAGTCCAAGCAGAGTTTTGCATTGATGATATAAAATAGTTTCCCTCCGTCTCTCTTAAAAGGAGTTTAATCATATTTACATAATTGTTATTGGCTATTCTTCTGGCGGCTCTGAAAGATTCCTTCTATTGGTCCTTCAAAAGATCCTTTTCCTCTGTTTATCCATAGCGTTTCCTCTCTTCCCAGCTTGTTTGAGATGTTCCACCCACCCACAAGCTGTGTTCTTGCATTTGGGCTGCCAAGTGTACATGCAGTATTTTATCTGCATCTTCACGGTGTGTCTTCCCATTGTTTCATAACACATTAATGCACCCAAGATGTGATTTCTTGGAAGCAAAATTACAGACAGCACCGTGACGTCCAACTGACGCTGCAGTCAAACAGGAAACCGGGCGGTCGTCGCCATGACCACGAGATGTTTTCTGTGTGTGTCCGTGTTGCTGATACATTTGAGCTAAAGGTAAAGTGTGTCATTTCTGTGGCACAAAATGGAACTGAAAATCGAATTGCTGTTTCCAATAATTAGCAAATGGATGCAATAGCGATAGCCCTGGTGTTTAGCGGCCTGGGTTCCATTTATTTTCTCCACAGAGATTTGAAAAAACTTCAGTAAAGCTTTGAATCTTTCTAAATCAAAGCAAACCAATCAGGTCCGAGATGAATCACGAATGTATAAGTTGTTTTAAAGTGTAGAAAGACCGATTCAATTACAGCACGTCTTTCAAATGCTTTATGGGAATGGGCCGTGCGCTTTGTTCTCACGATTCCTGTTTCCATGGCAACAATGACTTTGACTGGTGGCTTTCTGTCAGTGTTTTGGGTTGTGTGGTGGGTCTACTTTACTAAAATTCTGCAATTTAACAGGTTTTTGTTTGAAGTTAAAATCTCATCACTTCCACAGAGCACATTTCAGAAATCAAGAGCTTACAGCAGATTTGTTTTGAAAGAATTATGTGTGATCTCCCAAAATCAGTTTCTCTCTGAAGGAAAAAAGGGGATTTGTTACGTTCTCATGTACTGTTGCGTTCTGTTTCTCACCAGCGTTCTCATGCCAAACACGTCATTGGTTACGCAAAATGTTGATATGCTAGACTGTCACTCGTGTTTCAATTTCCAATAATGACACAACTCACCGTTAACAAACTAAATCATTTGAACAGTGCAGCCTTGATGTTTGTAGTAAATTCTTAAAAATACACCAGGGCAAATGTTTGGCTACCTTTTCTTTGCAGCTGATGTTATACAGGGGTGTGCACACATGCACACACACACACACACACACACACCTAATAAAGAGAGACAAACCTTTTGCGGTAACATTTACTCACGTAAAAAAATAATTCTGCTTTATTGGATATTCATATACCGGTGATATTTTTCTTCCAGATATGTTTTGTGGAAGGAAAAGTTCTTATATAACTAAAAAGAAAAACTATAATCCACCACAGATTTAATAAAAATCTTGATTTCAAATACCTCCATTATATTTCATCCAATATTGCACCCAACTTTAATATCTACCATTGAAAATACCTTCCACAAATATAAAGCAGAGACAGATTTCATAGGCAGCAGACTGGTGGCTCAACCTGGGCTTAAATTAAGTCTTTCCTGCCTTGTCTTCCCGCTTGTGCTGAGGGGACTGTCTGTAATGGGCCTAAGATTGTTTTCATTTGCTCCGCTAAGGGCTAAGCCAGTAAGGGCCCATTTAGTTGTCTCAGTCTAACCCTGCGTTTAAAAGGTTCCATTATACAACTGTGTAGAATGAGTTGGAAATAATGTTCTTCAGTGCAGCTACTACACTCATTATGAGAAAAGGGGACAGTTTTCTTGGCCACAAGGGAGGTTACATATTTCAGTGAATTTACTTTTATTACCTTCATTAATAGCCTAGTGAAAACAGAAGATGACTAGCTTAGCTGACTAGCTCTGTTCTAGCTTTCAGCAAGGGTTCCGATGCCACATTTTTAATCTTGAAAATGTTTGTTCTTGGCACATCCATTAATGCTGCAATCTGTAACTTTTGCCTCTTTCACCACCTCTGTTTAAAACATTACATTGCAGGTTATCTTAGCTACTGTCCTTTAAGCATTTTGAAATTACATGAAGCAAAACTGACATTTCCCAGGAAATTGAACAGCTCAAATTGTAAATCATTATTAAAAGCTTACTCTTGTGAATCAAGGTAGGATAAGGAAAATGTTTTGAACACAGATCTTGCACTTGCTCAATAGCTGTTTTTAATAATTGTAATTAATAATTGTTAAAACCCCAAAAAAGTTTTGAATTGCAGCTGTAATTTGATGTTTAATTTTTTTCCTTTTCTTCACAGCAACTGATGCGTTCCTCAGTTTTCCATATATTCATTCTGAGTATGGTGGCTGTTGACGTGATTGTAGCTGCCAGCAACTACCACACTGGCGAGAACCACAAACTCACCAATGATGAGTTCTACCTGGCTGAGGTAAGACCCGTCAAATAATGTGCTAGACGCACGAATCAAAGCCCATTTGAAAAACTTCGGTTTTCATTAACATGTCAGATGCTGCAATTTAGAATGCATGAATGTTAAAAAGACATTTTTAATTATTTCATCTTTGCCAAAGTATTTGTGCACGTCTCTTGGCAAAGTTCATTAATTTTCACAGACACAATTTTACTGCCGTCTCTTGAGAAAGAGTCCTTATATTGTTATTGCATCGAAATGCATCAGCAAATCTGATTTCGCTGAAAGCTTTTAAATACATATCCCCATCACTTCGTCTCGCCTTAAAACACTGTGATTAAATCAACTGAGTGACAACGTGGGCGCAAACAGCTTATGGGCAACGCTCCATTTTAGCGAGCGCCGAGTGGGAATGTGTGTGTGTGTATGTGTCCTGTTTGCCACGCACAGCCTCTGCAATCAGTATGCAGGTGGCACTGTGGGAACAAAGACAGATAGAGGAGTGTGGCCACCCGCCCACTCCAAGCTGAAAGACAGAGATAAGAAGGAAGAGGCACCCCACATATTCACAGGCCGATCCATCTCATCATTAATCCACACGCTTTTGATTTGGAACAGTCCAAACACAACTGAGGAAAAGCTACTTTTTCCCATCTGCTTTTGAAAACCCTTTTCCTTCTACATTTCACTACAAGTAAAAGCTACTTTTTCCCATCTGCTTTTGAAAACCCTTTTCTTTCTACATTTCACTACAAGTATGTTTTTATTAACCAAACATCTGTTATGTCTTTTTATACAGAAGTAAAGTTTTTGTGTTCAGGCCTCTTCCTGTGTCTTTGACACTCATGTGTTAACATAATACATGCAAACATTATTTACTATTTATTTTAAATTATTATTTAAATTATTATTTATGTTTTACTTTTGTTCAAAAGTGACTTACAGTAGATTTATTGTGTTTGTATTAGTATTTGTTTATAATTATTTATAATCAATTATTTAATTACGTTGCCTGAGATGAACCCACCGCTAACGCAATGTTCTACCCATTAACCTACAGGAAAATAAATGTCTTCTCTGTCATTATAACTGCTGCTCATCGTCCTCAGGTTGCCTTCACTGTCCTGTTTGACCTGGAGGCTCTGCTGAAGATCTGGTGTTTGGGCTTCACCGGTTACATCAGTTCCTCTCTGCACAAGTTTGAGTCTCTGCTGGTGGTGGGGACCACCCTGCACATCTACCCCGATCTCTACCACTCACAATTCACTTATTTCCAGGTAGGGACAGTTACTCACCTGAAGAATTTGCCTCAAATAAACTTATGACTTTTCATAACTTCTTTGGAAAAACTCACATTTAAAATCAATGAATAGTATTTTTGCCAAACTATTCAATTACTCGCTAGTTTTATCTGCCAGCATGGCAAAACAACCACGTTTATAAATCAATAAGCCCCCTATCATTGCTCAAAACTGCTCAGACAGCTTAATAGATGTTATTGGCCGTGAAGCAGCGTTTTTGACAAATCATGTTATTTTTCAAATTTCAATCAAAATCGCCCAGACAGTTTTTGTGTTTTGGCCGGATTGTTACGCATGCAGCCGCAGCGTTTGCGAAAAGCTCCCTGCATGAGTGCAGCACCTGCTAGATTCCAAGATGCTAATCATGCACTAATGCAGGGTAATAACGCATGCTGGTGGCCGTGGAGGAGCTGTTTTCATAGATCTCTAGGTGGCGGCGGGGAATGGGAATGGATGGAGCTCACGCTCGTTGACAAGCCTCATTAAGAACACAACCTGCGCTCCCCCTTCAGTTTCCTCTCTCCTCGCTGCAGGAGGGGCGGAGCTCCAACCGTGAATATTCATATCCTGCCCTCACGTCTGGGCTCATTATGAAGCAGCCATGATTCACCATGAGCAGTCATCATGTAAAATCTGATTTGTAAATAGCATCCTATATTTTTCCTTTATTAGCGATGTGAGTCATCGGCGTGAAAAGCAACGTTTGGTCTAGAACCTTTCAAACATAATTAACTATAATGTTCTGTAATTGTTTTTTCTACTTTTGCACTATATTTACCTTTACCAACAATTTCTATAGTTACGTGTTGAGCAGACATTGTTTGTGCCAACGTCACTGTGTTACGTTGTATAAGTGGCACGTAGCTACGATCAAAGGCGTAATTAACTTGACATTTTGATGGTAAAATATTCCCATAATTATAAATCCAACATTAAGCCAAAGCAAAAAAATATCCTCTAAGCAGTACCTTGTGCAGGTTTTAAGACAGCTCCAGCTTATTAGAAAGGGCAGTGATGTATTCTTTGCTTTACTGTAAAGGTCAAGCTGAGCATTTGTCTTCCAGTTTGCCCAAAATGCCTTATACAGTTGACCCTGCATTTATGTTGCCGGAGAGCTTAATTAGCCTCTATTCCATTGGTTCTCAAAGCACACACTCAGAAGATGTCTCAAAGTGTCTAATAAAAATTCATCTCCTTTCTTGGGAATAATTTCAATGTTTCATTAAAGTAATAATTTTATTATTTACACCAATAAATAATCACTGTTGATTAAGCTAATGAAGTCATAAAAAGTTTTATTTGTTGATGTATGGTGGTGCTGATAGGAACTTCTGGTCATTGCTGGATGAGTTTTTAGGTTTAAAGGTAACTGCGGCGGGAAGACTCTCAGGTCACATTCAGCCGCAGCAAATGGATCGATATTCATTCTCCACTTTTGATCAAATCTTGACCAAGATGCATTATTGTTCATATTCGTTGTCACCAGCGTAAATGAGTAACTGCCTGAGCAACAATGCTCTGCGTAACCGTGTTATTTTTTGAAGAAACCTGAAATCAGTTGCCTCATTAAAAATCAATCCAAAAGCCATCAGTACCGTCCTTGTGATGATTTTCAATTTATTTGTTGTATGTTGGTCTTCAGCAAGGTTTTCCCTCTAACAGAAAGTTAGTCCCACACGTTTCAGATCTTTTAGGAGTAAGATGTGATATTTAGAAGATTTCAGAACATTGATTTTAGTTGATGTGGTTAAAATATGAAAAATATGACTTTACACAGAAAATTGAATGTTGTATGCGTTGCGTAATTACGTTACACATAGCATACGCTATTGATGCGTTTGAAAGTGTTTAAGGCAAGCTCATGTATTGATCTGTTTAAATGAAAGCTGGTGGTTGTCATTGATTGATTTGGTTACAGTGAGGCGATTTCTCACATCAAAATATACAAATACTTTTTAGTAAGTTTTTACAATGAAGAATTGAAATGAAGTTTCTGTCTGTCTTACCTGCAGGTTTTGCGGGTGGTCCGTCTGATAAAGATCTCCCCAGCGCTGGAGGACTTTGTGTATAAGATCTTTGGTCCAGGGAAGAAACTGGGCAGTCTGGTTGTGTTCACTGCCAGTCTGCTGATAGTGATGTCTGCCATCAGTCTGCAGATGTTCTGCTTTGTGGAGGACTTGGATCGTTTCACCACATTTCCACGGGTAAATCTCCCTCTTTCTGGAGACACAAGTCATCGAAGATCAGAAGATGAAATATTGTAGCTCAGAATTTGATGTAAAATGTTAGATTGTAATCTGTGACTTTTGAATATAGACTTGGTATATTAACAGATCGGAACACAGTTTTCGATATTATTGAGATCTTGTGTGACATTTATTAGCTTTTTCAGTAGGACAAATATGACAAGTTGAAGTAACAGACCAATGGAGAAAAGAGAAAAGATGATGTAGGTATCGTTCCATACTTAAAAATATTTGATGCCACTTTTGGACCGGAAATGTTAATAATAAATCTAATAAATGTAACCTATGTCATGTTTAAAATAAAATTATGAAGGTAATTAAATAGCACTTCTTGCTTCTTGCTGAAGATCAGACAGACATCTGACAGTGACCAGCATGAAATAAAGCAAAAGTTTCTTAGCTTACTAACAGTTATCCAGGCAGATAATCAATATCAGGAATACCTACCGGTGCTTCTCAGCTTAGAAACACTTAGCGTGGATACAAAAATCCCTATATTTATGAATATAATATTTCATATATCAGTAGACATAAGACTCTTTTTGATAGGATGAGCACTAGAGAGGGGCTCTCATTAGTGGTGTCTTTTTATCCTCCCTTATTAGTGGGACTCCAGTGATCCCAGTGCGTGCTGGGATTTGGAGGGGCTCACATAAACAGATGCTGCTCATTTCCAAGGCGGGTGGCATGATAACCATTGAAGATAATGATGTTTACCCGCTCCCCTGTCAATAGACCTGTTGCAAAATGATCTGCATCTGCAGTCACTCACAGACAGTGTGACTGTGACCGGGCTTTTGGACCAGCTGGGTTTAGACCTTCATTTGACTTCTGTGAAAAACGGGGCTGGAAATACGGTCTTGTATCACTGCAAGATGCTGAGAGCTGTGTGTTTCTTTTAATATTTGTGTATGTTTCCATGTTTAATTTGAAGGAACTCCAAGTCAAAAGTGTTCACTAAAAACATGCTTATACATGTCAGAACTGCTTATACATGTGTGAATATGTATTACATGTATGTTTGGGTGACTGAAGAGTTTAAAGCAAAGTCAGGCCAATTAGTGTCACATATCAAATACAAGATATATTTCTGAATATTCTCTCTTAGATGCAAACACTGAGAAAATGACCTTATTGCTTTTTCTGTAGCAGGTTTTTAAAGGGTTAATTCACTCAAAAATAAATAATCACTGTACTGCATGATTTCTGGTCTTCTAAAGCTGTGCGTGAGAAACAGAAAATGTAAGTCTTTCATTTTACAAACGTAACATCGATTTTTCATTGACAATTATTCACTGTGGTTTTGAAATGTATTTAGTTCAAATACAGGCTTGTCGTCAATGGTACACAATTTTAAAATATCTCTTTTGTGTTCCACAGAAGAAAGGTTGTCAAACAGAGTTGGAGCTCCATGAGAGCAGCGGTGACAGAATTTTTAGTTTAAACCAAAACACTGAAACTTTAACACTCTTTAATGTTGACTCCCAGCAGTTTTGTTAAGGTTGAGCGGGGCAGACAGGTGTTGTGTTTTATCTGATGTGTTGTAGGCAAACACAGGCTGATCATTGCTTTCTGTCTTTCCCACAGGCGTTTATGTCCATGTTCCAGATCCTCACACAGGAGGGTTGGGTGGATGTTATGGACCAAACGCTGGTGGCGGTCGGACACATGTGGGCTCCGTTGGTGGCCATTTATTTTATTCTCTATCATCTCTTTGCCACACTGGTAAATATCATTTCAGTTTCTAAAGATACTTCTAAAGAAGTTTCTCAATGTTTGATTGATTAGCGGCCAATGTGCTGTGGCCTAAACTATGAGACCACATTTGGCCCAATATATGTGAGATAAAGTACAATTTAATGCCAGCAAATTAGACATGCACAAAATTGTAGAATTTTTCTCAGTGTTTACATAATTCACTCAAAAATATTGGAAAATAGAAACTGTGCATTATCTGTTGGCAAGACTGTCAGTGGATATTGAAACCTGCCAAGCAGACACAATACAGATAATCTCAAATTGGCCAAATATCAGAAGATTAATCAGTCTGTGGGATTAAACTGTCCAAGCGGTTGCCAAATATTGCTTATATAATAAGCTTTCTGCACATATCACGCATTTGTTGCTCTGGGCGTTTCGCTGCAGGTTTAAATAATGTTTAAAAATGTTATAAAATATGAAGTGACAAGTTTCCAGTGTTGTTTTTCTGTTCTCACAAGTGAAATGCTGAGTGAGGCAACACAATCCCAGCCAATCAGATCATATTTGATGTTTAATATACAGTTACACGTGCCCAGTGGGATTTCAATCTAGTTGGGACTTCCCAGCGCAACACCACAGAAATAGAAACCTGTTTCTAGTTGGGATGTAGTGTAACGTGAAATGCAGCTGACTGGTGCCTCAACAATGCTTGCTGCCTAAAAATCTCATTGTTAAGATTTGCATTGTTGGACATGGACAAAATCTTGGGTTGCCTGCTGGTCACCTTGGTAAATAGCTGTGTTGTGCCTCAGGAATCTTCTTAGCTGTATATACGTCTTATATAAGACACTCTCCTTTTACCTATATTTTTATACTATTTTTTCTGTGGGCATTCACAGCCACTGTCACCTTCTGGGCTGTGTAACTCCATCACTGTTGTTTCAAGCAAACGTTGAGCTATTTTATATGTATTTGTTTGTGTGTTTTTGTTTGTCCACCATTGTGAAATCCAAATGACCCCACAGGGATGGTGTAGGTTAAACACAACACTGTTGTGGGGACCATTCAACTGTCCTCACAAGGCAAACTGATTTTTAAACTTACTAAAGATGCTCTTTTAAAAAAAGGTTATGTTTAGAGGTAGAGTGAGGGTTAAGGCATAGGAAGTATACAGTTTGTACACTTTAAAAGTCATTATGTCTAGCATAGAAACTTATTGTGCGAGTATGTGTATTTTTCCACAACACATTGAAGCACTTTTTTGACCTTTTGCAATCAAGTTCACTACAAATACTGACTATTAACTTTTGATATAATTGGGACCCGGAATTAATGATTTGCACAATAACTACTTAGTATGAATTCTTTTTACCATTTCCTAGAAATGTGCTCTGTTGAGAAACACAATGTTCTGTGGCTGTAATTGCACTGTGGTGGTAATGATTTTTTTCTTTTGTTTGACTTTTGACAAGTTTGATTGAGTGAGGTGCAGGCATTTCAATGTGACATTTGAATGGAAGCACACATTAATGACAGAACAGGCCGAGCATGTAATCAAGATAGAGTTGAATCATTTTTTCATTTCCTGTCAAGAGAAAAAATACGATGAAGAGAAAAGACACAATGCCTAATGCGTTTGAGGACTGCTATAGACTTCTCACTAATAAAGAGAAGCATTTTAATTAATTTCAAAGTGCTGATAATATCAAACACTTGGGCCCATTTTCTGTGCAGTATTTAAGTCTGCTGTGCTTGTGTGCTGTGTCAGCCATTTAACATTTGCATCTTGTTTATTAACCACCTGTGCCACAGAACCTTAAAATGCCCTCAAATATAGCTGCACCAATAATCTAAGCAGTATAACATGGGTTGAACAATTTCATACAATATATCCAAATATTACTATGCTTTATGCAGTTATTGCACATGTGATGTTTATGTATAAAAACATAAAAGCTGAAAGCTGTTTCTGTATATTGTCTTCTAGATTCTTCTGAGCCTTTTTGTTGCTGTTATTCTGGACAATCTTGAGTTGGATGAAGACCTGAAAAAATTAAAACAGGTAAGATGTAGTTCTGTTGTTATATTGCTTGATTTTGATTTATTATCTTGCTAATTGTCACAGAAACAAATCATTTTGAACATTTGAACTTTTCCTCTCCGTTTTCCTCCCAGGGAGAATTGCTTTAAAGAAATTAAAAAACTTGTCAAACTCTTCCTCGTTTGAGACGCCGCAAACTTTTAGATATACCCTAGCTAGTTTGGTTTTGTCATTTTGTTGCTCAACCATGTTATGGTAATACTTTGAAAAACGTCCCCTCAGAAATCATGATTATACCCTTCTGAAACTTTTGTGTCTTCTCTGCATTTAAGGGAAATCGGCAAACAGGGTAAGCTGTGTTAATTAGTACAGTTCTCCATCTTGTTCGAAAACCTATTTTTACTCTATCGTAGGGCGGTGATGCACAGGTAATGGTGACTCATTGGGTAATTAGCCTGAGGTAGCATGACCCGCTTGGCAAGCGAAGGTAGGAAAAATAAGGCCCTTCTTTCATAGGATGCAAATGAGGTTCTGCCATGGACAAATGAAACAGCAAATTGCTTTTTAAAAGCAACTGGGGTCAGATGTCTGTGGACAGCAGTATGTTGCTTCGCTCCTTAAACACATCAGTAATATATTTTTGTGGTTCTGAGGTTCCTGTGGTTAAACCCAAGAACTGTATTGACTCATAAAATGTACCTCAAATGTACCGCGAGCAGCTCTTGAAACAAGTGTCTAAAATGAGTCAGAAATGCGACTACTTTCACAAGTGTGTTAGCATTGTATTCTAGGGCAAAGTTTTGAAAGAACAGTGCAAATTGTCACTTATTTCCTGTGATTTCTTTCTTTGCCAGTGTGTTTCTCAGAGAGTAAATGACATGAGCTGTGTGGTCTTTCAATCCACCAAGCTGTCAAGCTTCAAGCATCTTTACATGCCCACATCGGTTATCCCTCAGACACGGCTGACTGATCCACGGTTCCACCTGTAAAATTGCCTATTTTATAGGTGCTTCAAGCCCAGATGGGGGCAATCCAAAAATAGAGCACTAGATTGTGATTGCTCTCCAAGAATACAGGTGGCTTTTGTAAAGAGCAATTCAACAGCTGACCTTAATTGAAGACAAAGCAGTTCTAGCTGATGTGGAACAAAAAACAACCGGACATGTTTTGTTCTGTCCCTCACAGTGGCTTTATGACAGCTCTTCTAGTTTTTTTGTGTTGATGTTCCAGAACCTCCATCACCTCCGTCACCTTGTAAATAAAGTCATCAGTAACTGTCTCCTATAATGTCTGGCCACCTGCTGGATTGAAGGGTTTCTGAAAAAGAACATTAATCAAGACATTAAATTTGACCTTCAAGTCTTGCAATCAATCAGCTAACAGGGAACGTTCTCACAACATTGGCTGATGTTCTCTAAAAGTTCTTTCAAAGTTACCAGTGTTCTTGCAGTAATTTTGGTAGAACTATATATATATATATTTATCATGTATATAAAACATTATTTATAATTGTTAGTTGTTAGTGGAATGTTGTGTTAGGTTACAAAATAAACGTTATTCAATGTTCAGGTTATAAGAACATTTTTACTAATGTTACTGCAAAACATGATAACTTTGTGAAAACTTTTAGAGAATGTTAGCCAACGTTCTGAGAGCCGTTACTCATTTCAATGACATCATGACCAATTGGATTTTAGATTCACCTCTCAGATGGAAATACTGACAATATGTTTTTAGCAAAATTTGGGGTGAATTTTCCTTCAGTTTGAATGCATTAATGATTTGTGGATTGTTACAGCATCAAAACAGACTTTAATAAAACAGAATTGAGGTTGTGGAGTCTGGCCGTATTTATGACTCATTTTTGGCACTTTCATCTTGGTTCATGCTATAAATGTCAGATGTGACACATCTCAAGGGACAACAACAGTAACTCACTTTGATTGATGGTGACGCTTCGGGCGATCTGGAGAATTGATCAGCTGGTTCTTTCAGGGTTTTGTGACATGGATTAAACAAATAAACTTGGTTCCATTCCACCATCAGGTTAGATAACATATTGCAATGGGCTCCACCTGCTCTGTAGCCTCCCACACAGGATAAAATAAGTGTACACGATTTGTTTAATGATTATTGGGTTTAGCGGTATACAGACTTGAGAAAAATAAACATAAGCTTGGGCACCAGGAATGTTACACTATCATTTCACACAATAACAGGCAATAAGA